>JBAMBQ010001782.1:0-27302 GCA_037044495.1 Stegana nigrithorax | reverse complement strand
TAGACTAATAGGTAAATAATGTCTTGTTGTACGCAAGATCAAGTTAAAATTTATTTTCCCGAGGTGATAAGGAGAGTGAACTTATCCGTTAATCAGGTTATGAAGAAAAATAAATTATAACACCGACCACCGACTAGCTAAGGTAGGAAGATTAATCAATTTAGGGCGGCAATGGTATGAAAGGAGAAAAATTGCAATATCTGCCCTGTTCCTGATAGGATACTACGTCGTTCCAAGACCTAATACTTGAATTTCTATCTTGTTCTCCCTTCAGCAGTATTTCTTCATGCACTCTCCCATTTCTCGAAGAAATGCGACCTTGTTTATATGTCAGATTGCTCGTGACAGTTCTAGGTAGTCTGTCCTCCTCGAGAGCTTATGTATACATTGAGCTTGCATCGAAAGAGCTTATGTATACATTGACGCGAGATTTTTTTCCAGGGCGATAGCGTAATTAGACGTATTCGATGGAGATTTGAATATTCTTTTAATATAATATGTTTAAAGTCTTTCTAAATCGTCAAATTCGTCCCATCCCCATACCTGTGCTGCGTATCACATTATAGCCCTTGCTGTTGCCTCAAAGAGCTTATACTTTGCGCTATGGTCAACATTTTTCTTACCTAAGAATGTTTTCCATGTACTATATATGGCATTAAAAGTTTAGGCGAAAACCAAAATCCATCTAACTTATGCGTTACCGATAAATTGAACAACATATAAAGAGGAAGAACTAAAGCGCTAGCACAATATTTTAATTATTGTATATATTTATATAAAAATATATAAAATACAGAAAAAATGGGTTCATTTGATAATAAACAAGACAGAAGCATTTTTTCATAAATAATTGGGTAATTGATCGGGTAAGAGGCCCCTGTACTTGGGTCGGGATAAAAACTACGTGAGACAGAACTATCACTTTAGTTATTTTAAAAGAAGCTGGCAAATAAGTTAAAAATTTCAACATTATTATATCCCTCAACATTACCTAGCTTCATAATTGAAGGAAAAGTATTGAACCCGGGTTTTGAATTTATAAATTTATCGAACGATTTATTCAATTTAACATTAATTAAGGACGAATTATAACAAAATTGATTCGCGTGATTAAAATTACAAGGAGATTTCCAAAGTAAACAGGACTTTTAAAAAAAAGACAGAATAAATAGTTTTTTCGGCAAAATCACTTTATTTTATTCAAAATAGTCTCCTTCTGCTTTAATACAGCGTTTTGCACGGTCCAAAAGCATGTCGAACGAGTGTTTTAGCTCGTTGCCCGGTATGGCCGCCAGTATGCCGGTGCAAGCCTTTTAAATGGCCTCTACGTCTGCATAACGCTTTCCTTTCATCGGCAAATGCATTTTTCCGAAAAGGTAGAAGTCGCACGGTGCCATATCAGGTGAATACGGGGAGTGGTTGATGGTTAAAATGTGATTTTTGGTCAAATAGTCGGACACAAGCGTCGATCGATGAGACGGCGCATTATCGTGCAACAAACGCCAACTTCCATCTTCGCGATATTCGGGCCGAACACGTCGAATACGGCGCACCAAACGCTTCAAAACTCCAAGGTAGAATACCGCATTAACGTTTTGGCCGGGTGGAACAAATTCTTTGTGGACAATACCCTTGGAATCATAAAAACAAATCAGCATTGTCTTCACTTTTGACTTCTCCAGGCGCGATTTTTTGGGTTTCGGCTCGTCCGGCGCCTTCCATTCAGCACTCTGGTGTTTCGTTTCGGGATCATATTGAAAACACCACGTTTCGTCTCCAGTCACAATCTTGTAAAGGAAGTCCGGGTCTTTTTTTGCCTCTTTAATGATGTCCTTCGAATGTTGAATTCTGAGCAATTTTTGGACGTCAGTCAATTTGTGCGGAACAAACCGTGCACACACCTTTTGTAAGCCCAAATGTTCGGTCAAAATGCGATAAATCGATGTTTTGGAGATGTTCAATTCTATTTCCATGAATTTCAATGATGATTTCGGCTGATTTTTTATGAATTCACGCACAGTTTCGATGGAATTTTCGGTGATCACGGATTTTGGTTGGCCCACATGTTCATCGTCATTTATGTCCTCACGACCACTTTGAAAACGTTGAAACCACTCGTGCACTCTGCTACGGGATAGGCAATCATCGCCATAAACTTGTTTCATCAATTGAAACGTTTCGGTAAAAGTTTTACCAATTTTAAAACAAAATTTTATGTTGGCTCTTTGTTCGAAGCTCATTTTCGCACCGATGACAAAAACATACTGACACTTAAAACGCAATAACCTCACTTCCAATAGATGAAATGTCATGAAATTTTTACTGGAAGTCGATAAACGATAGCAGATTCTAACGCACCAGTTGACATATAGATGGCGCCTGTTTACTTTCGAACTCACCTTGTATAGTGCGAGACAGTATAATTTGCGTAATCAACTGCCAAACCATTACGTCTAAATGTATTAAAAAGACGATTTTTACGATTTTTTAACCAAATTAAATCGCTGGAAAACAATGCTGGTCTATTAGATACAGGGAAAACATTAAATTATTGGAACATTTTTGTAAAGTGTTGTTTAATAACTGCATAGCATCAGAAATGTCGCCATTGTAATTTAAAGTAGACCAATCAATATTTAAGATAAACTGGTTAAGTTTTTCAAAATAAGTTTTTGTAAATCAAAAAGAATTACTAGCCCTCTCAATAGGTGATTTTCAATGAAGATGTCTTCAATACAATTTCTAGCTGAAGAGTAGGATGGTAACTATCTCTGGGATTAAGGATTAAAGGATTAGACCTATGCAATGAAAAAAAACAGTTCAGTTATTCCCTTTGGGGTAAAAACATGGGATCATTTAATAATGTTATTGAGGAATTGAGAAATGTCATAAGAAATTGAGAGGCATTTAGAAAAACGGAAAATCTAGTCATATATCATCACTCTGTTGGTGAGTAAGTGAATGAAAGGGAATGTCCATGCAGAAGATGAACAACTGTATAATACATGACCCCGTGGTCAATTTTGGATTGCAACCCTAGTGTCAAAAATGTTACCTACAAAAACAAATTACAAGCAAATATCAAATTCTAATTGCTGCCTTGTTGAAATTTTAATTACATTATACAGCTAATATAATTAATATAGCCGTTTCCTTGATATTCTATGCAAAAAACATTACCACAAATCATGGTGTAATAAATAGAATTTGACGCCAAGATGTTTTAGAAATCGGACCGTTCTCATTATAGTTAGGTGACGTTCTCATTAGAGCGCCGCCATATTGTATGAATAACATCATAGAAAAATTATTTTTTTTTTTTTTTGTCTGATTTACGAAATTTTTACGATGCAATAATATTCACATGCATAACATTTTGTTATTAAACGCAATTTTTGTTTTATTTAACTGATTTCAGCCTTCAGGCTTATAGACATTATTAAATGTAAATTTGTGGCGCGATCTGTAAAATCTAATTCAAGTGTAAGATTCATGCAATTCGTAATCAAATTTACTTGCTCAAGAGAATCGTATAGGGTGACTTTGTAAGAGTTCAGTTCTTCAGGTTGGCAGCACTGGCTAGTATTGGCGTCCAAACGTCATCTGCCAAAGTGAGAAGTTTTCAGTATACTCTGCCATTTAATGATGATGGAAAGACTTACAAACGAGCAACGATTGCTAATTATTGAAATTTATTATCGAAATTCGTGCTCTGTGAAAAATGGTGTGTTTGTTACGACCATTTTATGGTCGTGATAATCGATGAGCCTCATTTCTGGCTCAACGGATACGAAAATAAGCAAAACTGTCGCATCTGGAGTGATGAACAGCCACATTCCATTCATGAATTATCGATGCATCCCGAAAACACGACAGTTTGGTGTGGTTTATGGGCTGGTGGCATCATTGGTTCATTTTTCTTCAAAGACGACCGTGGAAGACACGTTTTTGGACCTTCCGAATGGACCATTTGAAACAAAGCCGCGGAAAATATTTATATGAAATTGTCTTTAAAACGTAAATGGCAAAAGCCATATTATCGATACAATAAAAATTTTGATATTTTAAGCAAATTTGAGTGTCTTATTTGATTATTAAAAAACTACGCTTAAAAAATCACCCTTTATAATATTGTATAAAGAAGTTTACACGAAGAACCAGGTGCAAGGGAATTTTAAAGAAGGGAAACAAGAGACTAGCGGGAGATTAAAATAACCCATGACTAATAAACAGCCAGCGGTGTGGAGAAGTTATGGGACGAATTTTATAGAGTCCACGTGAACAGTGTAAATTGTATCAGCAGACGAAGGTGGAATATAAGAGCAATGTAGCTATAATTTTAAAAGACGAAATAGATCGCCTAAGGGCAAAATTAAATTTCTTGATAATAGGACTAGGATGGACATTTACAAACAATGTAATGGTTAACATCACATTCCGTAGTATCAATGACTGATCAGGAGACAAAAATATCTTTAGTGAATGGAACGGCAACTAAAGGCTTGGGTGAAATTTTGTAAGAAGGCGGTAAAGTTGTCGCAAAAGCAGGGTTAGAAACATCTTTATTATCTGCCGTAACAAGAGAAACTGGAGGAGAAACTGACAAAGGCGTTGAATACACCTGGTCGTTATTCGCATTTGAACAACTGAGAGTATTTGGGCTATCATTAGCACTTTAAACTATCACAGGAGGTATTTTTGCTTTGGAAGATTTGGCCTTCTTCCGTTTAGGAGGCAAATCAGCGTATTTGTAGTCCTCAACAGATTTTTCATAATATTAAAGCTTCTAACTTAGCCGTTTATAATCCTGAACTCACTCTGAAAAAGGCATTACGCAAATTCATGACAAATTTGGAAAAATTCATTTTCGAAGGGTAGTAGTCGGGACACGACCAGAGTAAGTCATTATTTGCTGTCAACGATTCTATCATTTATGTCGGTACAAGAGACATGTGCCACGCCTGCTGCGGCAGAAATCCATTTAACATTGCCAGGCAGCAATAGGCGTATGCTTAAGGCCCAAATAGTACACCAGTGGCATAATAGATGGCGCTAAAAAATAAATCTGCGAAATTTAACTGCAGTGGCAAAGTTAACGCAGTGTTATCAAGACTTTATGTTCTGGGTGAGAAAGATATAAAAGAGAAGCTTACCAACGAACTTAGAGGAAAAAAAAAGCTCAAGCGAGAGGATAGGCGGCTAATTTCTAATCACTCTAATATCTCACCACGATACATGCGTTGAGGCGCATAGTATAATTAGAACAATTAAGGTAGAAATGCTCTCTCTCTTGTCTTGAATATCGCGCGGTGCAGATGTCACGCAATTGGTGTCTCCGATCAAAATTTTTTTTCTAGCGGTAACCTAGGAAAAAACAACCGCAACCAAACGGCACGTGGCCTATACTATACGTATATATAACGGCGTGAATGTCGACTATAACCGTAACAGAAAAACGATAAAGATAATTTATAGCTATTTAATTTAATTTATAGCTGAAAATCACTCCGCAAAATATCTAATTTCTGCGGAAGGCAGCCTATCATTTTTTTGCCATTTACTGCGCAAAAGCAACGTCTCATCCTTTCAATTGCCAATTGCTGCAAGAAAAGAAGATAACGCATCTCTTTTTTGCTACAACCAAGTGCGCAGAGTCACGCATCATTTTGGTGACCACCAGCTGCACTAAGCCATCGGAGGAGCTTTGATCGTCGGACCAACCCATTGGAGTAACGGCAGAGCGATTAGGTCGTCGGACAAGTGAATCGACGGGAGTTACCCGACCACCGAGGGGGTTGGAGCAGAAGTTTCGACCTTATGCGAAGGCGTGCAAAGAACAGTTTTTCTTTTTGTTTGTGATTGTAGGGTATAGGGCCAGTTTAAATTAACAACGCAGTCATAGAAAAAAAAATAATGGCAAGGCGATTTTGTTTAGGATCTAGTGTATAACAAAAAAAAGGGAACAACCAGAGAAAAAAGATATGCGGCAGCGTACAAATTAATCTGTCCCGATTGTCCCATGCTTGTTCTTCTCGCAGGCAGGTTGGCGCTGCGTGATTCCCAAGTTGTTGTTGCGCTCGGATGAGCCGAGTGGAACGCTTGTATTCCTAATACGGGTTGTGTGCGCGGTTTCACACACGATCAAGTATTTGTCGCTTGGCTTACGCGTGCAGTTATGCGCGGAATCAAAGACTTGTATTTGGGTTGTTTACGCGCACAGTTGCGCGGAGTACTTTATTTAGTTTGATGATGTCGGATCAACTCAACTTTAAAAACTAAACTTAAAGAAACAAACATTACTTAGCCTAAACCCTAATTCTATGATGACAGAAACAGCTCAGCTAGCAGAGCAGTTGGCTGAGCGGCCGGCAGAGCGACTGGCGGAGATGTCGTTGCAGCCGCGAAAAGTGCTGACGTTGCGGCATGTGCAAGGCGTCTTATTGCATTCGCTAACTTTGGGACTGCTGACCGTTGTTGAATTCAACACAGCGGCGGATGTGAGCCGCGAGACCAGCGGTCATGTTACCCTGCAGCTGTGTAGCAGCGCAAATACAGCGGCGGGCGGTACCCGCAAGCTCAGTGGTTAACTGCTCCCCTTCTCAAGACATTGCCGTCCTCGGCAATGCCAATACCCGCAATCACTGTAGCCAGCTCTTGCGCCTCTCTGTTCCTTCTCTCACGTTGTTTGAGAGAAATGAGAGCGCCTATGATAATGCCGGGCACCAATATTCCTCCAATGGCAGCTAAGGAGATGGTCTTTCCTACGGCTTCACCTCTGAGCTTGTTGATGTAAGCTAAGTTTTCAGAGCTCAATCGGTGCAGAAATGGCAGGCTCAGTATGCCGTCATGGCCGGTGATGTTCAACAGAGGTGACATCACAACCCCTGGGGAGCGCCTTGGCACACTGTTTCGGTTGACGTAGCGCGTCCCGTTTATGGTAGCCGCTGACTCGAACGTTACCAAGAAGGTGCCGTTGACTGGTAGTTCTGCGTCGTCGTCTGTGCTCACCCTCGCTGGGCTATCGTTGATGATGATTACCCCATCCTCGATGCTCGTGATAGGGTTCAAGTGGCTGGGTTGTGTTCTGCAATGGGCGATGCCACCAGAGTGCAGCTGCTGGGCGCATGTGCTATTCGTTGCCAGCTCGCAGAACGTTGTCATGACCGTCACGGCGCAGTTGGTGACAGCGACTACCTTGGCGTCGCACTCTGCTACTGTGTTGTCGTTGACCGGGAGTTGTATGACTCTGCCGTGCGGCGCAGTTGGTGACAGCGACTACCTTGGCGTCGCACTCTGCTACTGTGTTGTCGTTGACCGGTAGTTGTATGACTCTGCCGTGGTGTGCCACCGGAAATATAATAACCTTCTTGCAGGAGGTTCTAACTTTAGGGTAACTAATTATAAAATGTATTACATTTTCTGATTGTAAGATCTTAATTCTAGATACTTGTAAAATGCTAGATACAGATACTTCTGTGGTGCTGATCGACCAGTATTTTCCTAGTGTCGCTATGGTCCAAAATTACCGGATTTATAGTATTCAATTTTGCAAGCGCTATAGTTAAGAGCAAGTTATCTACTTCAGTAATCAAAATCCTATTTCTTGTTAATAATAGTTCGAAAAGGTGGCCTGTGTCCACTTGTTCTTTTTTACTGTATTTTAAAAGTTCATTAACGGTATTTGTTAGTTTGTTTATTTGATTTTGTGTTTCAGAGTTAATGACAATTTGTTTTTTATTGGAGTCTATAAGCCGACTCTCTATGGTTCTAATCTGGTCCCTAGCGTCCGGTGTCCCTGCCACTACCTTCAATGCCGTGCCTATAAAATCTAAACTCCTTGCATTCCTGTGGTGGACTCTTAAAGCAGACAACAATGTTTTTACGTGCTTTGTGTCCGTATCTAGTATCTTTCGCATGTGCGAATGGGGGAAGAGTCCGGTTAACTCTGCTATGGTCTCTAATCTGAGTCATGAACGTCTCCTCAGACAGATCGGCGGTGTGCCTGCCAGTACCCGTCACTGCCGTGCCCATAATAATCTAAACTCCTCGCCATCTCCTGTGGTGGATCTCTTCGGAATGCAGACATAGTCCGAATGCTCTTAGCGCGCGCTGATGTCCAGTATCATAGTAGTACTAGGAGAGTTGACCTGGCAGTAATGCGAAGCTGGGGGAAGCGCGTGCGGTGCGAACTTGCTGGTCTACTTCGAGCATTGTCCGTATGGACCTCCCTCGCCTTAGATTAGGATCGGTGTGCCCCAGGTCCGCTTCGTATTTTCTGCTCGCCATATAGGGGCGTTAGCTTGTCGCCGAGCCTTCTATAGGGACTGTACGCGGACCCTTGCGCCTACGTCCGAAGACTCTAGCCCGAGCTGATGCTCATGACACTCGAGTGCGCTGAACTAGTTGCGCTTGTTGCACCTGGTAGTCTTACGAAGCTGTGGTAAGTTCGGCAGTTGCCGAGTGCGATTACATCGATCGGTTTTTTGCTAGTAACTGAATGTATGGTGGCGCTGTATGGAGCACGGTGGCCCTTAAATTAGGCTCGACCGTGTCGCCAGGTGCCGATTGTGGATCCCTATGCTTCCTGCGATTTCACGCAGCGGGGGTTAGCTTCGCTGCCGAACCTTGTCCGTTAGACGTACTGTGTAAGGGAGGTGCCCTACTTCTCGCTACCTCGAAATGGCTCTGACCGTAAGGTCCTAGCGGTTTCCGAGTTCAGCAACGTGTTTCATTACCGCACTGTTGTAGATTCGGCTGTTGCCGAGTGGATTACATCGTTCGGTTTGCTGTATGAGTGCAACCTGAACATCGTCAATGGTGCGCGTTGCTATCGGCTGCACGACCGCGACTCTTGAAAATTTGCTCCATACACGTGTTGAATCACTTTGCCGTTTGTCGGATCCCTATGTCGTCGTGCAGGATTTCGCCTGTACATGCGTGGAATTGGCGTTTCGCTCCAAAGGTTCTTTGTCCGGGTAGCCGTACTGTGTACTGGGCTGGTGCACAAATTTTGCACTTCAATGCGACCTCACTTGCGAGTCTAGTCATGGTTTGACAGCTAAGGTACTCGCCTATGATCGGCTTCACGATGTTCAGTGGGCGGCTCATTATGGGCGCGGTTGTGTTCGACCGCGGTGATCTCGAGCATTTCGTCTTCATTGAAGATGTCTGCGACGAGATTTTCTGCTTTGTCTGAATCTATGGTCGAGCCGGGCATGGCATTACCAACTCGCTCTGTATTTGTGCTAATACATGCAGACTGCAATGCAAGGCATTTACCACTGTAGGGTTCACGACCTCCCTTAAGACGTCGAGTAACGCTTCTTTGGTTGTGAAGTTTACCAGGTGTCGCATCTTGGTCTTGAAACTGACAAACCTCTGTTGTAATGGGAATCTCGCCTCCTCGATTAACAATTTGGTTTCGAAAGCAGGTTAAGGGTTTGTCAGTGGACTCTATAGTATACGATAGCGATGCCTCGCTATGTATTGTCGCGGCGTCAGACTTCGTGGTCTGATTCTCTATGGCATGTACATCCTGTCGTGACAACGCGTCGGCGACGTGGTTCTCTTTGCCAGGCTTATAGAAGACGTTAGCATTATGCTCGTCTCTAAATGCCTTCCACCGTTTAATCTTTGCATTCGGGTTTCTTTCCGAAACCGCATATGCCAGTGGTTGGTGGTCTGTAAATATGTTTATGTCTCTAGCGCCGTATAGGTAGTGACGGAGCTTCCCTAAGGCCCATACAATCGCAAGTAACTCACGCTCGTTTGTCGCGTAGTTGGTTTCCCTATCTTTTAGAGTCCTCGATATCATCGTGACTGGACGACCTTCTGAGAAAGAACTGCCCCTATACCATGACCCGATGCGTCAGTAGTTAAGTCGAATGGCGCCTTATAATCAGGGTAAAGTAACATGACATCTTCAGATGCCAGAATGTTTCTCAATTTCTCAAACGAGTGTCTCTGCACCTCGTTCAGCTCGATCGGAACTTTCCTCGATCGATGCTTGCTGACGGAGCCATTTTCTCCTTTCAGAATATCGGACAATGGCCTTGCTATGGATGCAAAGTCTTTTACAAAGCATCTGTAGTAGCTAGCGAGCCCCAAAAAAGATCTTAACGCAAACAGGTTTTTGGGCTCTGAGTACTCTTGTATAGCCTTCACCTTCTCGGGGTCAGTTTTTGCACCCTCCCCGGTAACGATAAACCCGAGGTATTCGACGCTTTTTTTTAAAAAATTGGGTCTTCTCCTGAGCCACTCTCATATTGGCCTCTAGAAGTTTTCCTAACACCCAGTCAACGTGCTTCACGTGGTCGTTTTCGTTCTCCGAGAACACAATCACGTCGTCAACGTAGACATAACAACATTTGCCTATGTACTCTCTGAGAACGTCGTCTATGGCGCGTTGGAAGATACTACCCGCATTTTTTAGTCCGAAAGGAAGTCGACAGAATTCGTACTTCCCTCCGTTCACAGAAAACGAAGTCTTCTCGCGATCTCCTTTCTGCCAGGATTATCTGGTGATAACCAGATTTTAAATCCAGGGTGGTAAAGTACCTCGCCTTACCCAAGTTTGACAGAATCATAGAGATATTTGGCATGGGGTATTTGTCGGCTATCGTCTGTTCGTTTAGTTTCCTGAAGTCAACCACCAGCCTTTTCTTTCTTTCCCCATTTTCGTCTATGCCTTTCTTATCGACTACCCACAACGGGTTATTATAAGGCGACTTTGATCTTCTAATAATGCCGTCTTTGAGGAGCTGTTCCATCTCCTTGGCGACGAAATCGGCTACGCCCATGGGATATTGGTATAGCTTGGTATAAATGGGCGTATCGTTGGTAGTCCTTATTGTGGCTACGACCGATGTGTTGTAAGGCAGCGATTCGTTTGGATTCGCGAAAACCTTGGCCCTGGCAGTTAAGACTTTTTCGAAACTAGCCTTCACCTTGGGAGGTGCCTCTACGTCTTGCAACTTGGTGAAGTTGACATCTTTGCACTTATGGTACAAAATCTGCTCTGTACCAGCGCTGAGCTTGATTTTTCCAGTCTTTAAACTAAGCGTTGCTTGGACCTGTGTTAACAAGTCAAGGCCGATTATCCCATCGAACGTGGACAGGCCACTTAGAAGAAAGAATGGTGCTTTTACCCCGAATATGGATAAGTAAACCTTTTCTCTGATGACGTCAGAGCCGTGAATGGAATTGACGCGAAATGGTCTTTGGGTGGGCACTACATTTTTTAGCCACTTGCAGGGCTTGATGTAGTTTTTAGATGCCCCGGTATCTATTAAAAACTTCATTGTTACCCCCGCTACTTCCTTCTGTATGAAGGGCAACAGGGACCTTCCCCTAAAATATTGACGTGCTCAGCATCGCTGTCTTGCTCATCGGCAACCTCGTCGGCTGCGGCTGAGGCGGCCTTGTCATACGTGGCTGTGGACCCGTCACTCTGTGACAAATTGTACAGCTTTTGCCGTCTTTGGCCTGTCGTTCGCTCAGAATTGTTGCCCCTTTTTGGTGGCTGGCCGGGCCTCGCGGGCCCCTGTTCCCTTTGGAGTGCAGTCGGCTGTCTAAATTTAGACGAGCTATCTACCTCCATGGGCTCTGGCCCTTGGTTACTAGTGTGGGGTAACTCGGTACCTCCATGTCCGCTCTGCCTCGCAAAAGCTGGACTTTTGGTATCACCGAAGGCGACCCCTCCGCTCTTTCGTCCTTGTTGCCTAGCTGGTTTGGCCTGCGGCCTCTGTTCCTGCCTCTGAACTTTATCCTCTATGGACCTCGCGTAATTTGCCGCGAATGCGTATCTTTCGTGATTCGCTTCTACTTCCTTTGCTAGTGCCAAAGCTGAAGGCAAATCGGGTGGGTGCGAAGAAAAAAGGACGTCTGTCAGGCTCCTTTTTAAGCCTGATATGAATACCCTTAAGGCATCACCTCTGAACTTGTCGCACATGCCCCTAGATAACGCTGCATCATATGTCATGTTCACCTTGTTTGTCAATAGCGTGAGTTTTTTCTCTACCTCATCGTAATATTCTTGAATGGTCAGTTGGCCTTGTCTTAGGGTGCCAAGTTCCTGTTCTATGACGTGTAGCGCACGTTTGTCACTATACGTGGCATCAAATCTGCTTATAAAAGCGTCAAAGTTCAAGGCTGTATTGAACTGAGAAAGGATCGCGTTTGCCCGGTCCGTAATCTTACTTCTTATTATTATTACCGCTTGGTAATGTCGGCTACTACCCTGATATGGTCCAAAAATTTTGTAGGTGGCATGGGCTGCCTGACGCCACGAAATGTACGTTTCCTGCGCGCCGGTGAACTCCTGAAGGCACTTGACGGCGTCTAAGGGCTCGTCACAAACCACTCCCGGAATCACCTCTACGTCTTCGTATACCACTATTTCTGGCACAGCTATATGTGTTCTCCTGAAACTATCTGCCAGTTCCTCTAACTGACCTCTAAACTCCTGCCGTAGCGTTTCATTGGTCCGCTAATTCTGGGCAGCTTGCGCCGATAACGCGGCGTTCACTGAAGCCTGTATGATGGCCGAAATCTGTTCACTTGTCATATTTGTTTTCGTAGTTTTCCTACAACACTCGATATCACGTATTCCCTTTATTAATCCTTCTAGCTCACTGTCGGAATCTGATAAATACGACTCGACGACTAGGTCGTCGCTCATGAACACAAATATAATAACAATACAAACACAATTAATGATAAAGAAAAAAAAAATTTTTTTTTTTAACTCGAAATTGGATTCAACTTCTTTTTATGTAGGATTCACTTGCATTTAACGTTTGCTCTTGCAATATTTTCTATACTTTATTTATTTGTCTATATTTTATAAATTTATTCTGGCTGATCAGCCCACTTACATGATTGTTTAGCTAATTGGTAGGTTAGTAAACCCGGTTGGGCGCCAATTAATCTGTCCCGATTGTCCGGTGCTTGTTCTTCTCGCAGGCAGGCTGGCGCTGCGTGATTCCCAAGTTGTTGTTGCGCTCGGATGAGCCGAGTGGAACGCTTGTATCCCTAATACGGGTTGTGTGCGCGGTTTCACGCGCGATCAAGTATTTGTCGCTTGGCTTACGCGCGCAGTTATGCGCGGAATCAAAGACTTGTATTTGGGTTGTTTACGCGCACTGTTGACGCGGAGTACTTTATTTAGTTTGATGATGTCGGATCAACTCAACTTTTAAAACTAAACTTAAAGAAACAAACATTACTTAGCCTAAACCCTAATTCTATGATGACAGAAACAGCTCAGCTAGCAGAGCAGTTGGCTGAGCGGCCGGCAAAGCAACTGGCGGAGATGTCGTTGCAGCCGCCAAAAGTGCTGACGTTGCGGCATGTGCAAGGCGTCTTATTGCATTCGCTAACTTTGGGACTGCTGACCGTTGTTGAATTCAACACAGCGGCGGTTGTGAGCCGCGAGACCAGCGGTCATGTTACCCTGCAGCTGTGTAGCAGCGCAAATACAGCGGCGGGCGGTACCCGCAAGCTCAGTGGCTAACTTACATAAGTTAAGTGCAGTCAATAATTGTCTGTGCAGTTTGACTGTGCGCACGCGAGAATAAAGGAAAAGGTTGATGTGAATGTGCGAAGCAAAGCAAAATGATGGAAGAGATGGAAAAAAGAGCAGAGAGAAATAAATAAAAAAAAAAAAACAAAGACATTTATCGAGGATAAAGAAACAAGCAAAAATTAGTGCATGCATGAATAAGGAATTCGACGAGAAAGCCAAACGAAAAAATTTATTCAAATTCAGTGCCAACTGTGATTTTATTTTTATACCCTGTACCACAAAATGGTAAAGGGTATATTAAAGTTGTGCAAATGTATGTAACAGGCAGAAGGAGGCGTGGCAGACCCCATAAAGTATATATATTCTTGATCAGCATCGAAAGGCGAGTCGATATAGCCATGTCCGTCTGTCCGTCTGTCTGACCGTCTGTATGAACAAACGGATCTCGGAAACGGTAAGACCTACAACCACCAAATTTTGCACGGAGACTCTCCCAATCCATAGGCATAACGAGTTTTTTTTTTTCGATATTCGATCTATAATATATAGCTGCCATAGGAACGATCGGGTGAAAACCCACATTTAGTAACAAAAACCCTTTTGTTTTTCAAGATATCTCCACCAAATTTTGGATTTAACAGTTTTAGCTAATGCCCAATTACATATCTCAATATATTATATATCGGTTTACTATATCATATAGCTGTCATAGGAACGATCGGCCGAAAAACAACATTTACTGCGAAAAACTTTTTTGTTTATTTAGATATCGTTACCAAATTTCGGATTTAAATGTTTTAAGTAATATCCAATCATATTCCCGAATATAATAAATATCGGTTTACTATATCATATAGCTCTCATAGGAACGATCGGCCGAAAAACAACATTTACTGAGAAAAACTTTTTTGTTTATTAAGATATCGTTTCCAAATGTTGAATTTAATTGTTTTAAGTAATATGCAATCATATTCCCGAATATAATAAATATCGGTTTACTATAACATATAGCTTCCATAGGAACGATATGCCGAAAATGGGTTTTTGACACAAAAAAAAAAATTTTTTCCTGAGATATCCTTACAAAATGAATATAAAATATTAATGCAACAAAAAATATATATTCAGTTTTGGATTGGGTACAGGGTTTTCTATAGTCGGTTACGCCCGACTATAACCCTGCCTTTCTAGTTTGTTATAGTGTTTTAATTAAATAATTTTATTAACCATACATGCAATAGCTCATCAGTCTAGGAAAGCGATTTCTACGGAAGGACGAGCGGGGTAAGTGTGCTACCAATGTTTGAATATTTTTTTTGTGCTCAAATTATATTGATTGTAAAAAAAACAAGAGAAATACTAATTGCAAAATGCCAAAAAAAAAAAACATAATAATAATAGCAGAGAAGAATTTTTTTTTGATTTTTTGTCAGCAATTTTATGTTCGCACTACTATATAATCACGCGAAAGGCTAGTTCTTAGTTATTAATTCAGTTGAGTATCGCCAAATTGTTTTTTTTTTTATTTTGTTTATAAGCCGATGTTATTCGACGGAGTGAGAGAAAGATGAACGTAAATTATAGTGTACTCCGTCAAAATACGCATGACTTATCTTTTGTTGTAAAACAACGTTAATAATTGCAAATGTTAAATACTTAGCATAGTTTTTTTTTTCATTTTTTGTTGGCCATTCGTCGACTCTCAAGTGTCATTATTTTTTGTCTATTGTGGGTCGCGCGTTCTGCCGACGGTTTAGATATTTTCTCACTATCAAGTTTTTTTATGTTATATTTTTATACCTTGTACCAAAAAATGGTAAAGAGTATATAAAAATGGTAAAGGGAAAATTATAGTTGTGCAAATGTATGTAACGGACAGAAGGAGGCGTGGCAGACCCCGCAAAGTATATATATTCTTGATCAGCATCGAAAGGCGAATCAATCTTTTTATTTATTTAGCTAATGCCCAATCACATATCTCGGTTCCTTTTTTTATGTAGTTTGAATATGTCTCTCTCGAATATCTTGTTTGCAGGAAGTTTCTTTTTGCGCGGCCATTCTATTATGTCAATAACTCGCGGAATTTAATGTGGAAAGTTATTTGTTATGAAAAGGGGTTGAATTTCGTTGAGGGTAGCTCCCTCGAACGTCCCCACCATCATTCATCATCACGCACAATTTAGTGAACAAACACAAGTTAATACGAATAGTAGGAAATAAATAACAACAGCGGTGCGCAAACTAAGCACGACTAATACGTGTCACAATGAAAAAAACTTGATTGACCTTGTAAGCAATACAAAAGTGTGTTGTTTACAACAAATAACATGGTTTACAGGATAGCCTCGATAATAAAATACCTTATAATAAACCATTTTTACATATATGTGAATTAAAAATGTTATGTCATGTGTACAACAACAGCATTAATATAAAATCTCTCTCGGAATTTTTTAATGTTTCCACCCTTATTAGCAGCAGCTAAGCAAAGCAACAATCTATTACATAGCAATAAAGAATTACTGAGAGCGCACGTAAACAAAAAGGCATAAGAGAATTCAATTTTTGTGAATATAACTACAACAATTGCAATTTCTGTTGTTGTATTTACGAAATTTATATGCAATGATTACACCCCCATTTATTAACCGATTTCTGGAAGCCACGGTAGAGACAAATCTAACAAATCAAAAATCATAAAAATCGGTCCAGCCGTTCTTGACTTATAATAAAATTCATAAATTTCTTCGCACAGTTCCGTGCACAAAGTCAAAATCATGTTTGAGTTAATGAAATTTTTTTTTTGTCGCTTGTGACCTGCTATTCCATTCGTTACAAAAAATAGTCACTAATAATGGATAAAGTAACTAAAACGGCTTTTTCTGTGTCGAGAATACCAATAATCAAAAAATAGTCATAAGAGTATAGGTGTCGATAGTCACACCATCGATAGTTTTCGGAATTTTTGGAAATACTATCGATACTTTCGCGATAGTATCATTAAAGAAGAAATTTGCCAAATGAAAAATATATCGTTTTAAAAAAAATTTTAAAAGAATTTTATTTATGTTTGAATCAAGCACCTATATAGAGCCGTTATACAAATAAATTACATTCAATGTAAATGTAAATTAGATACAATTATGTGAGATAAATGTATCACCCATTTGTTCTGTTTTAAAAAGAGCAACGTATCTAAAGTTGCCACTTTTAATGTAGATCTTTTTGATGCGATAGCATTTATAGCGGCGGTAGTGAATTCGAAAATTCATACAATGGTTACGCAACAATGGTCCAAATGTTTCAATGGTACGCAAAATACGTGTACCGCATGAAATGGTGTGTGTGCGAAATCTACAAACAAATGATCGAATAACCGACCACCAGCCGACGATGCTTCGTGTGTGTGACATTGTTGTTGTTGTTACGAGTATACACACAGTAAACAACCATACGTTTGTTTGCCTTTAAGCAAGTAAAAATGTCATTATGTGTAAATAATTAACTTAAGCACAGGAAAAACAAAATTTGTAAATAAATGAAAATGTAAAATAAATAACATTTTGACTTATTTATTTTAAACAAATAATTTCAAACTATTAACGCTATTGCATCTCCCCTCTGTTCGGATACAGAGTGGTTTTTTTTTTTATAATGGCAAGCCCAGCTTTGCTGAAAATTCTCTCCACTCCTCCACACCACCCTCACAATCAGCACCACCACCAGCAAAAAAATGTAAAATTGCAGAAAATTTAACTATTTTAACAAAAAGAATTTTTTGGAGAAAATTACCTACACTTCGAATGTTTCAGAGATATACTAGTGATAGAGTTTACTATGTAAAGTAACTATCGATAGTTTTTAAAAAAATTAAAACTATCGATACTATCGATAGTACCATCGATCGTACTATAAAACGTTACAATAAATATTCATATACAGTTTGTCAATTAATTGTTTGCAAAATAAAAAATGTTACACAAATTCAGCTTTAACTTAAAAATTTATTTTAAAAATTCATTTTTTCAATCTTTTTTTGTTTATAACATTATACATGTATGTATTGTACATAAGTATATCTAAAAAAAAGGCAAAAGAAAAACCACAAATAAAAGAAAAATAGAGAAAACCAAAAAGTGAACAATTTTTCACTGTCAAATAATTCTTTGCAAAATCCAATCACATTTTTCAAAAATGACTTAAACATAAAAATTTAAAAGTAAATAGGGTCTAATATTTGGTGTGCTTGCCATTGGCATCTATCACAGCTTGAAGCCGTCGCGGCATTGACTGCACCAATCCATTAAGGTCATAAACTAATGGAAGATTTTGCCATTCCTCCTGTATGGCTTTGATTAAGGCGGTTTTGTTAGTTGGGTTCCGTTTGCCCACTCTCTTTTTTAAAAATGTCCACAAATTTTCAATGGGGTTTAAATCTGGACTCTGGGCGGGGGTATCTATAACTTTATTGCAGTTGTATAGCACCCAGGTCCGACACAGCAGCGATTTGTGTTTGGGATCGTTGTCCTGATACAGCTTATATTTCAACTTATTACCGTTTTGGGGGTCAACAAATTCAAACTTATGAGCGCTGTT
Source organism: Stegana nigrithorax (assembly GCA_037044495.1). NCBI lineage: Eukaryota > Metazoa > Arthropoda > Insecta > Diptera > Drosophilidae > Stegana > Stegana nigrithorax. The sequence goes on along the minus strand of JBAMBQ010001782.1, from coordinate 9,181 downwards.
CGTCAATTCGTTTTTGAGTATGTCCAAATAAAACTCCTTGGTCATTACATTATTGAAAATGCGCAGCTCTCCGACTCCCTTGGACGAAAAACAACCCCACACCATAACAGAAAGTTTACCAAATTTTACTGTTGGGATAATATTTTTCTGTTGCAGAGCTGTTTTCGGTTTTCGCCAAACTTTGCCAGGTCCATCATGATAGTACATCATTATTTTAGACTCGTCGCAAAAAATTACGTCCTCCCAGAACTCCGCTGGCTTGTGAACGTTGCCAATAGCAAATGTCAGTCGCTTTTCCACATTCACAGCTGAAAGCAATGGCTTTTTCCTTGCTACGCGGGAGGAGTATTTGTGTAGGTGAAGCGCTTTCCGTACAGTTTCATGGCTCACGATCGTATTGCTGTCATTTTTAATGATATTTGCCAATCCCCTCAAGCTGATTTGGGGGTTTTTATCCACTTCTTTTAATATTTTTGACTGATCTCGGCGAGAAAGCTTCGGTGGTCTGCCTCCAGAGTTGTTCAAATGTAGTCTATTTTCTTTTTCTGCTCGGTTAACTATATTGTAGACAGTCCTCAGCTTAATTTTAAACATTTCAGCCAACTCCTTAACACTTTTCCCTTTATAATAATGATAATAAACCAATTGAATTAAATTTTCATCAACTCGTTTTCCAGGCATTGCCAAAAAAATTGTCCAAAAAGCAAGTTGTCAACTGTTCGAAGTCAAAATCTAAATGAATGTATAATTAGCCGCTGCACAAAGCACAAAGCACAAACGAAAGTGCAAAACCAATTTCCCGTTAGATGTCCCGTTACTTTTTCCTATTCGTACTTATATTTTGCAAAGAATTATTTGACAGTGAGAGAATTGGCACTTTTTGGTTTTCTTTGTTTTTCTCTTTTGTATGCGTTTTTTTGTTTGGTTTTTTTCGTTATGTTTATTCATAAGACATATACAAATCATATTATAAACAAGAAAGGACTGAAAAATATAAATTTGTTAATAAATTTTTAAGTTAAAGCTGAATTTGTGTAACATTTTTGATTTTGCAAACAATTTATTGACAAACTGTATATATTTAAGTAACTAAAAGCTTGGTGTTATTCATTTAAAAAGAAAAACCATATTTCCTAACCAAAACCCTTTTGTTTTTCAAGATATCGTTTCCAAATTTTGGATTTAACAGTTCTCTATTCTCTACCAGTGCGTCGCCCAAAAATTCAAAATCGCACGATTCTTCCATAATGCAATCGGTGCTAGCCTATATTGATTTTTTCAAAGAAAAACAAATTTTCAATTTAAGTGACAAACTAAATAGTCATCTGAGGGCGCAAACTTACTACTTTAGCAACTTTCAAAGAATCTATTGAACATCAATTTGCCAAAAGAACTTTTCCCAAACATCGGCAAACGTTTTTGGGAGATTGAAAACTGTTTTGATTTAGAACAGGAAATAACAAATGATGCCATTTACGAGCAACATTTCACACAAAATTTTACTCGGGCACCTACTGGAGAATATTCGGCAACTAACCAACTCAAATTTCAAAGTTCTTGGACATTCTTACAATACCGCATTAGATTTTTAGATTCAGGAAACTTGAAAGAAAAATCCACTCTGAAGAGCATACAAAAACACAATATATAGCGTTTACACAGGAATATAAGGATCTTCGCTATTTGTTTTTATCAACAATGCAAACATACTTCCGACATATTTTTTTCCGCACCATTGTGTGCGCAAGGAAGACAGTACATCAAATATTCTTCGCGTGGTCTTCGATGGATCTGCAAAGTCTACTTCCGTCTACTCTTTAAATGACTGTCTGCCACCAAGAAGACCAACCATTCGGAACCGTTATCTCAAAAGCTTTTGGTTTAATCTGGGACCCAGCATCTGACTTCAGTTTCGCAAACCGCAAGGTTCAACCAATAAACACACAGTAATTTCAACCTCAGCTAGATTTTACTATCCACTTGGGTTGATTGCACCAATCACAACGAATTCAAAAATCTTTAAACAAGCCTTGTGAAAGCCAAAACCTCACCTGGGACCAATCTTTACCACAAAAATTATATTATATACAAGGTGAGTTCCAAAGTAAACAGGACTTTTTGAATCTAGCGCCCTCTAGTGGCGCCATCTATATGTCAACTGGTGCGTTAGAATCTGCTATCGTTTATCGACTTCCAGTAAAAATTTCATGACATTTCATCTATTGGAAGTGAGGTTATTGCGTTTTAAGTGTCAGTATGTTTTTGTCATCGGTGCGAGAAGATGGAAGTTGGCGTTTGTTGCACGATAATGCGCCGTCTCATCGATCGACGCTTGTGTCCGACTATTTGACCAAAAATCACATTTTAACCATCAACCACTCCCCGTATTCACCTGATATGGCACCGTGCGACTTCTACCTTTTCGGAAAAATGCATTTGCCGATGAAAGGAAAGCGTTATGCAGACGTAGAGGCCATTCAAAAGGCTTGCACCGATGACAAAAACATACTGACACTTAAAACGCAATAACCTCACTTCCAATAGATGAAATGTCATGAAATTTTTACTGGAAGTCGATAAACGATAGCAGATTCTAACGCACCAGTTGACATATAGATGGCGCCACTAGAGGGCGCTAGATTCAAAAAGTCCTGTTTACTTTGGAACTCACCTTGTATAATATGGTTTGATATGTACCATGGCGCAATTGCAATTGGTCTTATATATTTTGATTTTTGCCTTTGGATAATTGCAGTATTTAATTTTTTCGCCGCTCCCCATAGCTGAATAACATGCGTCCATACCGGTTTTATAATTTGGTTGTGATGAGTAATTTGTTGGAAATTGTTAGTGAGGAGTTTTTTTTTTCAGTAGCCAATACAGTTGTTTTTATTTAGTTATAATTTGTTCTTTTTTATACCCTGTACCAAAAACTGGTGAAGGGTATATTAAAGTTATGCAAATGTATATAACGGGCAGAAGGAGGCGTGGCAAACCCCACAAAGTATACACAGGCGGTCATGAAAACCGCACCATTTCCAAATTTCATGTTTTTTGGAAATCGTTCAGATTGAAATAAAATAAAGTTATTTCTTTTTTAATAATAAGATAATTTACTTGGAAAAAGAGGTAGTGGAGTAAAAAATTGATTTCAAAACTATGATTTTTGCCCCAAACAAAAATACCAGAAAAATTTAAAAAATTCAATGTTTAGCGGAAAAATTTTTTTAGGCTTAGTTGCGATTTAATTTTTAGAACTTATTAGTTTATTGATAAAGTTATGTAAAATGAAGCTGTAACTTATTTTGCGGTTTCTGCTCTGCTACTTTTCGCTTCATCTCGTGCCATAACTGTTCAATAGGGTTTAAATCAGGCAAATTTCCCGGCTAAGTCAAACGTGAAATTCCAATATCCTCAAACACTTTTTAGGCTTAAAAAAAAAAATTTTTTTTTTTGTAAATATTTTGTTTGGAAAAGGTGACAGAATCAAAAAAAAAAAAAAGAAAAACGTTACTTACAGATTTGACTCGGTGGCATGGCGCAGAGTCGTCTTGAAAAATTGCATCCGAACTGCACGACAAATGCTCTTCTATTGCCGGGACCAAAAACCCATATTTTTCTCCGTTCATTGTTCCATTTAAAAAGTGTAATGGACCTCTTACGTAGTAGGAAAAACACCCCCAGATCATCTGGCTCTGTGGAAACTTGACCGTTTTCACAATACAATTTTCTTTATACCGTTCTTTAGGAAATCGGCGTACGTACGGCAAGTTATCGGCGCACTACAGGTTAAATCGGCTTTCGTCTGACCACAACACATTTCACCATTGCTCAACTGTCCAATCCTTATGGTGTTTAGCCCATTCAAGACGCGTTTTCCTCATTTTTTTAGTAAGCGTCGGCTTTTTTGCAGGGCGTCTTCCCCACAAACCAGCTTCTCGCAATATGCGACGCACTGTTTCGACACTTAATTTTTTTCCATATTGTGACTCCAGCTCTGCCCTGATAGTAACTGCACTCTTTAACCGATCTTTGAGGCTTAAAATCTTTAATAGGCCATCTTTCCTTTTTTACGGTCTAGGACCTTCGAAGTATTTTTTTTTTATTTAAAAAAAAACGCACTAAAGTCGAATGAGAGCAACCTGTTTTATTAGCAATTTGCCTATAAGTCAGCCCTTCCGTCACCAATGTGTCGATAATGACTTTCTTTTCACGACTCAACTGCTTATATTTTGAGACCATTTCGCTATTGAATCGCAGAAACAACCGTCTTCTCAAGAAATCACTCGCAAATGACGAAATTTCTGTGTCAGCACATCGATAATACTTCAACGCGGGGAACCCCCTTTATTTATTTGCATCCATCGTTAAATTCCCAAAAATTTCACATTATTCGACACTGTTGCCAGTGGTGCGGTTTTCAAGACCGCCAGTGTATATATTCTTGATCAGCATCGAAATGCCTAGTCCGTCTGTCTGTCTGTATGAACAAACGGATCTCGGAAACGGTAAAACCTACAACCACCGAATTTTGCACGAAGACTCTCCCAATCCATAGTCATAACAAGTTTATTTTTATTTTTTCGATATTCGACCTATAAAATATAGCTGCCATAGGAACGATCGGTCGAAAAACCACATTTCCTAACCAAAATCCTTTTTTTTTTTCAAGATATCGTTTCCAAATTCTGAATTTGATCATTCTAGCTAATTTTCAATCACATATCTAAATATTTTGTATATCGGTTTACCATAACATATAGCTGCCATAGGATGATCAGCCGAAAAATGGCTTCAACTAACAACAAAAATATTTTTTTTCTTGAGATATCCTTACATAATGAATACAAAATATTGAAACAACAAAAAAAAGTATTCAGTTTTGGATTGGCTACAGGGTTTTCTATAGTCGGTTACGCCCTACTTTTTACTTTTCTTTGGTAATGTGACGCTTCCAAGTCATTTTATTGTCCAAATACAAGCCAAGATATATAACTTCTGTGCTTATTACTATTTCGGTACATTAATTTTGATATTTGTTTGTGTGAAGTTTCTTTTCGTCGTGTATATTACATGCTGGGTGTTGAGGTCATTTATTGTGATGTTCCAGTATCCAAACAATACTGTTGTTGTGTCTAAGGAAGCCTGCAATTTTTCGGTAGCTATCAGTAGATTTTTATTTGCACAAAGAACTACCATCTCGTCAGTTTTTTTATTTTTGTTTTTATCCTTGTTACTCCGCTAGAGAGCATAGGGCTTCTATAAGAATCTTCCATCGTACTCTATAGGGTGCAATTTCCTTGGCTTGTTCCCATGAGATGTTGTGTCGTAGCAGCTCTTTTGGTTATTGTGCGGCACCAGGTTATCTTAGGCCTGCCTGCACGACGGCTGCCTTGTGGGTTCCAGTCAAGTGCGTGTTAGAGTTTCTATCAGATTTTTTGTTTCTTGTATTAGTTTCTGTAATCATTTGGTTTTAAAGTCTTTTGTGAGTTTTGTGAGTCTTTCCAGTATTATCGTGGTAAAGATTTTCATGCCGCTGTTTAAGAAAGATATCAGTCTGTAGATACCTGCCTCGTTGGGATTGCCCTTTTTATAGATCGGATATATAATGTTTTCTAGGAAACTCGTCGGCGCCTGCTCTTTTTCGTATATGATATAGGCGAGTCCAACTTGGCGTCATCCATCTTCGGCAGTGTGTAACTTTTTCTGGTTGGTGGTGGTGGTTTTCCAGTAGCAGGCTCTTAAAATGCTCTGTCAATGCTTGCGAGTCTTCTTTTATTGTTTTATTATTTGACTGCCCTTTTAATTTTCTAGCCATTGCCCAAAATGTCTTCCTGTCCTTGATGGCACCTATCTCGTGTTCCATTCTTGCCTATTTTCTACCTTGTCATCCTGTCTCAATTTCTTTAATGCAGCATGGGACCTCTGACGCATATTTTTAGAATCTGCATCAAACCAGGGTTGTTTGACTATTCTTGCATTTTGGCTCCGTACGCCAGGTGTTGCTTACTCAATGCACTTTGCCAATAAATCCGTCAGTTCGTGGCTCTCTACACTGTTCCTATCTAGAAACTCATCCATCTTCCTCTTATATATCTGGGCTTGCCTGACGTCCTATGCTATTTTCCACCACAAAAATCTCGGTTAGCATAAATATATCGTGCGCTTGAACATACTTGAACAATATGCTGAACAATTTTTTATTTGCCAGGCCAGCTATAATATATGCTAATAATGATAACTTAAAGCTATTATTATCGATTATTACTGTATGAATATTATGAACAAAATATATCAGAGCAAGCGGGGCACCAAACACCTAGAAGACCTGGATTATGCTGACGACATATGTCTCAAATCACACAGACTCAGTGATCTGAAAATATTCAATTCATGCGTAAGATCCATCGCGTAAATTCCATCGCGTAAGATCCATCGCCGTTTCGCTGCCGTATAGAAACGTGGCTAATTACAAAAGCAATCCACCAAAACTTGCAAGTATTCATAAACAAATGTCTACTAATCATATGCGGTGTATTCTGGTCAGACCGCATATCAAACACCGATTTGTGGCATTTAACAGATGAAGAATCCATCAGCAAGCAAATCAGCCGCAGGAAGTGGAGATGAATCGGACACACACTTCGAAAACCAAACAACAGCATAACAAAGTACGCACTGAACCTTGGAACCCACAAGGCAGCCGCCGTGCAGGCAGACCTAAGACAACTTGGCGCCGCATAATAACCAAAGAGCTGTAACAACACAACACCACCTGGGAACAACCCAAGGCAATTGCGCCCAACAGAGTACGATGGAAAATTCTTGTAGAAGCCCTATGCTCCCTAGCGGAGTAACATGATTAAAAATAAACAAAAAAAAATCTGCGTTACTTGAATGACTATTAATATTGTTATTTCTGTAATGTGTTTTTTTTTTATAAGTTTTTTAGGCTAATTTTTGCTATCAGTGTATCTAGGGATATATCGGGTTTGCTGGCCATGTCGTTGCCGTATAATAACGCTATCGTCTCTCTTGCTCCTGCCTGATCGCCAACAAGCATGTCCTGTTGATTCCAATGCAGCCATTTGTCCGCCAGTTTTATCCCGCCATCTCGGACCAAGATTTTGTGAGCTTTACTGCGGCCCATTATGTCTTTTTTTAGTTGGATCGCTTTTTTTCTTATTTGCCCTTTTGTCGATAGGTTCCAACCGCGATATCCGTTCCCGCAAGGTATCTCGTGCTTTTTAGTATCGTATGTACCATATTGTCGTCTTTTAGATCTGCTACAAGTGTCATCTTTCGCTGATCCCCTTAGAGCCTGCTAGCCGATTCAATTTCGATGTGCGCTTCTATTATCAATTTGTTTTTGCAGAGGCTCCGTACTCCTTCAGCTGGAGAATTTGACACTTCTAGTCCTTTAAATATTAGGCTTTTCCTTTTCTGTTGAATTTCGATCATCGTTATGTTGGCCGCCATATTCTTATTTTCCTGCTCTCGTGTCGAAATTTTCTGCCTCAGCTCTACATTTTCTGTTGTTAATTCCGCCATATTGTTGTTTAGTTGCTCCATATGTATCGTTATCTGCTGTATATCATCCGTCGAGGCCAAATTCTTTATTTTGTCATCCATCGTCGTCGCAATAGTACTCTGCATCAACCTCATCAACTCATTTACTGAAAGTTTTCCCACAAAGTACACTTAACCTCCTTTTCGCCATCTGCGTATCTATGGTCTGCGTCTTCTTCAGGGGTGAACGAGCAACGTTTGGCATATTTATATTTATTGTTATTTTTGTATTTAAAAGGAATATATAATTTTAGGGGCTATGATAAATTACTCACTAGCGCAGGTGTGCTGGAAAGTACTCGTTACGTTGGTGATCACTTGTGATGCATTATGATGTGTGACAGGGATAACTATGTATTGTTTTGTTTTGATCTGCCAGCTGAGCTTTAGGCGCCGTTGGTAAGCAACAACAATCCCAATATATTTCAATTTACGATAACGCGACCAGGAATATCACAATAATTACAATTGCTTTTTGCTTACTGCGGTAGGTATGTGAGTCTTCACACTTTAACGCACCGCGCTCATAGGTATCGTGTTAAGCACTCGAGTTCGGCAATTAAAACTCTATCAAATCCCTACAGTTTCAGAAAAATACGGAGAGCACTCAGAGCAATAACACTTACTAATGTAGAACCATTTAAGAAGTAGGAATATAACGTAGGTTTACTACGAGCAAAAGACATTAATTTATATTTTGGTAAAGAAAATTATCATTACACCACTTGGAAAGTTGATCGAGGTCTTCTTGAAGAAGACTTTGATTATGAAGAGAATCTAGAGTAAAACATAGTTTTACATTATCAGCGAACATAAGCACATAAAAATGCTAAGTGAATACTTTGTGGAATATAAGAATAGACATTAATATTTTTAGAAACACATCGATTAAACAAAACTTTTTGGGACTTACGTCTTAAATAGTTATCAATCCACATTAAAAGTTTAGGCGAAAACCAAAATCCATCTAACTTATGCGTTACCGATAAATTGAACAACATATAAAGAGGAAGAACTAAAGCGCTAGCACAATACTTTAATTATTGTATATATTTATATAAAAATATATAAAATACAGAAAAAATGGGTTCATTTGATAATAAACAAGACAGAAGCATTTTTTCATAAATAATTGGGTAATTGATCGGGTAAGAGGCCCCTGTACTTGGGTCGGGATAAAAACTACGTGAGACAGAACTATCACTTTAGTTATTTTAAAAGAAGCTGGCAAATAAGTTAAAAATTTCAACATTATTATATCCCTCAACATTACCTAGCTTCATAATTGAAGGAAAAGTATTGAACCCGGGTTTTGAATTTATAAATTTATCGAACGATTTATTCAATTTAACATTAATTAAGGACGAATTATAACAAAATTGATTCGCGTGATTAAAATTATAGTGCGAGACAGTATAATTTGCGTAATCAACTGCCAAACCATTACGTCTAAATGTATTAAAAAGACGATTTTTACGATTTTTTAACCAAATTAAATCGCTGGAAAACAATGCTGGTCTATTAGATACAGGGAAAACATTAAATTATTGGAACATTTTTGTAAAGTGTTGTTTAATAACTGCATAGCATCAGAAATGTCGCCATTGTAATT
>JBAMBQ010001781.1:0-15478 GCA_037044495.1 Stegana nigrithorax | reverse complement strand
CGTGCTGTCACCAGCAATGGCTGCCGCAGTAGTTGCCTGACAAGAATGGCTTCCTGCCGGTTCCTGACCACTACAAACCACCACAGTCTCAAAAGGAACCACCGTCGAGACAGCCGAAGGAGGTAGAGGAGGACAGATAGCAAATGCATCCACTGGTGTCCTCCGGAGGTCCCCCCAGCATAGGTCCAGTCGTTCCCTTGTGGCTCCGCGAGGCAGCTCCCATCTGGGTCACTGAGTCTCCCAGGGGACCTTTCGCCACCTTTGGAATAGATTCCACTTCAGCTGCCTGTATCTGGATGGACCGTGGGCCTCCTTGAGCGTGGCTGCCCATCGTGGAGCCCGTGTTGCTTTCAGAACTTTCTACAGTAAATGATTCCTGGTTAGATCTGGTCCAAATCATTTGCCGCCAGAGCTGTAATGCCGCTGGTTGTTAAAACTGGTCCTGTACTTAGTTTTGCCTTCCCAGCTGCGATTTTGGAAGTTTAACCGACGATGCCGGCTCACCCTCCAGTAGAAGACACTCTAACGATTCTGACAGAGTATCCTCTACACCTAGTGACAAAGTAGATACGAGACCCTTGGTAGTCCCGCTATCTACGCCCAATTATGTTAGGGCCTGCACATCCGTTGCGCTGGCCACTGACGAGTCAGTGGGAGGATTCCCAGTTTCCTGGTGACCTCGTGCAGAGTGACTAGTAGTCGTTGTGTCCGTCATTGTTAGATTGCTTTTTATTTCAGGGAGTAACCCCATATCGTTTCTGACCTAACCGCTAGGTTGGTGTAGACCTTCAGAAGGCATTTTTTACGTCATCCTCCTACTCCCTGAGACGTCACTAGGACCATTTAGGATACACCATTTGGATTACTTTTAGTAAGAACTTCTGTGTAAGTTCGAAGACATTTATTAAGGTCGATGTTAACTTATATGTCAAACACACAGGTTTACCTGCGAGAGCTGTCGCAGATAACGCTATATAGGTAAACAAATATACACATACTCACACACACGATGCATGCACGATCTATCTGCAGCTAAAATACGTTAAGTGCAATAGCAGAGTTCTATACTGCTTCTCACTTTAATGCCAACGCCTTAGTCGGAGACAGCAGGACAGCCAGCAAAGTCAACGACAAGCCAAGAACAAACCATAATAAATTGTTTTTGCGTATCCGTGCTACACAAATCCGAAGAATAAAGATATGCTGGATGACGCTCGTACATTTACATACATACATACATACGTGCAAATGTACACACGATGAGAATGCACCTATTAAATGGCAAAATGCTCGAACCTCTGCACGCTGCAGATCGCATAATTTCTTTGCATTGCAGCATCGTTTTAACTCTGAATCAGCACAATTGCTGCCCCTGGCAGGATGGTCTTTGTAATCTGTTGCCGTTGCTGCTGTTTATGTTGGAAGACCGTAAACCGCTGGCCATGCATTTTAATCTAAATATACATGAAATTAACGCAACGAACTATGGTCTTCAAATTCCAGTGACATGGTACCAGTTAAGTAGTCGAAATTCGCTTAGTGTCGGGCATTCTGCTATAAAATGGAAAGAGTTTTCCCTGACTCCCATATTGTATATGGTGCAACTCACGCAAGCTCTTCTTTTATATGGTTTATACATAAGGTTTAGCAATTCCACCCTTACTTTGAATTGGTGATATCTTTAATGGTCAGGTTGTTGACAAAATAACTATAATTTAATTGCGAGTTAAGTTCCCTATAATATAGCCTGGTAGAGCTACTTCTCGCTTGTTTTATGTATCTGAATTTTCTGTCACGCTCCCCTATTAGCAATATTTCTTCATGCATTTTTCTCCATGTGCTAGTTTCCTCTGGTACCCAGGAGACATTATATTTATCAGCTAGCTTTACCCATTTATCGAAAAATTTTGTTCTTGATTGCCTCAAGTAGTTCGTGACCACTTTAGGTAGTCTGCCTTTATCAAGTTTCATCGTGTGACTTATGTAGCCAAAGTGCAGCGAAAGTACGTAAGTATATATTTGTTACAACTATTCCAACATATACTCGTATTTAGGTTGACCTTTTTTTTTATAAATTATCCTTATTTTTTGTTTTTTTTTTTTATGTTTTAACATATATAGAATGAATTTGAAAATTAGTGCAAAATTCCCAACTTTTTTATCGCGTCAACAAAATTATCGCGAAACCATTTTATCACGAAACCAAACGTTTTCTTGCTTATACGAAAGCAAATGTGTGTTTGTTGTACTATGCACATATACGTGTGCCGTATAAGATGAAGAATGCGTCAGAGGCTGCTGAAAAAATTTGTGAATTTTTCGGAAACGAAGCCGTAACTAGAAAAACAGCAGCGAAGTGGTTTGTTCGTTTTCGATCTGATAATGTTAAAGATGCACCTCGCTCATGCCGACCAACCGCTGAAAAAGTGGATAAAGTAACTGAAAAAATTGAGTAGGACGGTGCTAGGAAACTAGGCATTCATCAGCAAAACGGTTACAACCATTTGAAGAAAGCTGGATATACAAAGAATCTCGATGTTTGGGTGCCACATGAATTAACAGTGAAAAATTTAATGAACCGAATTTCCACTTGCGATTCACTGCTAAAACGGAGTGAAATTGAATCATTTCTGAAGCGAATGATTACGGGCGATGAAAAGTGGATCACTTACAACAATAATTTACGCAAGCGAGATGCAGTTTCACAAACGGTGGCAAGGCAAGAATTGACACATAGAAAACTAATGCTTTGAGTCTGGTATGATTGGAAGAGAATTGTTCATTATGAGCCTCTACAACCTGGTCAAACGATTGAGTCTGATTTCTACAGTCAACAATTAATGAGATTGAAGCAAGTAATTCAATTAAAACGACCAGAATGGATCAACAGAAAAGCTTTTGTGTTCCATCATGACAACGCCAAACCAATCACATCTTCGATGACCCGGCAGAAACTGATAGAGCTTGGCGGGGAAGTTTTGATGCATTCTCCATATAACCCGGTTCTTGCACTTCAGATTATCATTTATTTCGATCCCTGTAGAATTCTATTAATGGAGTAAACTTAAATTCAGTAGAGGCCTTGTTATAAGTTAACCGTATGCCAAACGAAATCAGGACCGCTTAGGAGCGCAGAGAATACTGCTCAGCCGTTTTCCTTGATGTCGCCCACACTTTTGACTGCGTATGGCACGACGACCACATATATAAAGCCTATATTAATCCCATTGAGATTTGGTTGGCAAATGGGCGCATCAAAGTGAATGAACAAAATGTAAACACGTAATTTTCACATTTAATCGAGAGATGTGCCCGGCAGTCAGGCTTAAGAAAACAAACATCCCCCAATCCAAAGAGGTGACATACTTAGGTGTCCGCCTTTATAGACGACTTACTTGGCGAAAACATATTGAAAGCAAAAAAACACATATTAAACTTAAAGCTACCAGTATGCACTGGCTCATCAACTACAACCAGCCCAGTCTGGATTATAAAGTTCTCCTGTACAACTCCATAATCAAACCCATATGAACGTATGGCGCCCTGATATGAGGCAACGCATGTACTAGCAATATGGAGATCATCGAGCGAGCCCAGTCGAAGATACTTAGAACTAAAACCGGTGCACCACGGTATATTTTAAACATGAATATTCATCGAAATCTAAATGTTCCACTCGTCGAAACTGTTATAGCCGAGGCACAGACGATAAATGCCAAAAAATTGACTCGCCACATAAACCCACTATCCCGATCATTAATCAAATGAAGCGTGACCACACGCTTACAAAGAAAGGACTGCTCAGCCTAGCGTTAATCATTGAGGCCACTTACCACCAACTTAGTCTCCACTGTATGTTAAGCTAATTTACTACTAGAATTTATAAAAACATTATCGCGAGTTGATACATTATTGTTAGTCCTACGAAAGAGGATTCAATAAATATATAAAAAAAAAATAAAAAAAAAAGTAGAGGCCCGTAAAACGCACTTAGATCAGTTTTTCGCTCAGAAAACGCAGAAGTTTTACACAGATGGAATAATGATCACAATGGATCATATTTAGTTTAATAAAGCTCGTTTCCAATATAAGGAAAAAGTTTCGTCAATTTTGGTCAAATTTGTATAAGAACTTTTTCGAATACCCAATATCAATGAGAAAAAGTGAAATGACTGGTATACTTTTGGTTCAGTGTGGCTTATCAGACCATATCAGAGTTACCAACATTTACAAAGAAACTAAAATATAAAAAAAAATAATTAATAATTTATTACTTCTTTTAAACGAATAATTTCAAACTAATAATAAAATTTCAAATATATACATTTTATATATTACAAACAAATCACTATAAAAACATTAACACGTCGTGATAACATCTTTACCCGCTAAAGCGAATTTGAAAATTAATGTAATTAAAATCGCGAAAAGACTTTTGGGAGATATAATCGCAAAACATTATCGCGAAAACAAACGTTTTCTTGCTAAAAGGTAAACAAATGTGTATTTTTTGTACAACTATGAACTCTATGTGTATATACGTGTGCTGTATGAAATGAAGTCTGTGCGAAATCTACTCTCTCGTTTGCTTATTATCTCTTCGTTCATGAGAGAGTAGATTTCATACAGCACACGATACACACAGAGTTCCACATGTTTGTTTGCCTTTAACCCTTTTAGGACCAGTGTTGCTGATAAACAACATTTGACGGAAGCTGATTGTGCATTAATTATTAATAGTATAGTATAAAATATATTATTGATGAGAAACTAATTTGTTAACCAAAATTGTTGACTTTTGTTTCTATTGGCACTTTAATTCGGTCCTGGGTTAAGGAATTAAAAATTACATTTTGATCAGTGTTGCAAAACATATAAAAATATAATACAGAAAACAGTGTTATAATTTCAAACTAATAATAAAAAGAAAGAGACATAAAACCTGTAGACAGGTGCTAGTTTTTGCGCTGCACGCAAAAACATTATAACATAGTTTTATGTCTATGTTTGAATGTAATGCCAGAGACAACTTATAACTTTTGTAATCATTAGAATTGTAGAATCCATGGAATTTTTTACCAATGATCAGGCAAATTTGAGATTTCACGACCTTGACCGCACGCGACTAAAACCACAAAAACAAAAAAAAACCCATAATTAGCAGCAAGTGTATGGATTCTGCAATTCTAATGATTAGAAAAACCCAAAAAGGGTCACTGCTGGCGGCAAAATCCTTGAATCGAAATATCTGACGAAAATTCCTAAATGTTCGCTGTTGTGTCGAATATTCAATGTTCGTTGTTGTTCAATGTTCGCGATATATCTGAAGAAAACACCGAAATGTTCGTTGCTGCGTCGAATGTTTGACCAGTGTAGCCTCTCCTTTAAGCGCAAATCAACTCGAATCTAATTTCTTGTAATTTTGAGTAATACGCTCATTGCCAAAAAAGAAGTAACTAAATAATTAAAAAAAGAGAAGTAGAAGATATAAAAGAAATGATAAATTAAAAAATAATAAAAATATGCACTGCAAAAAATCAAGTTATTGACAATCGGTGGCTAAAGCTGTTTTTGTTAAAATCAAAAAATAATGTATTTGAAATAGACTGATAAATTCCTTGCACTCGCGGTAACGTGAACTAATGAAAACCGAGGGAGTTCATGTTAGCAAATTTGTTCAAGTTAGCGATTGTTGAATTTCATGAAAATAAATATAATATTTTACAAAATAAACTGTGTATTATACGCTCGAAATTCTTTTATTATTATTTGCATTATCAAAATATAAAACTAAAATTATTATTTAAAATTATTGTTTTGAGGAATACACTATTTTGTGTTCCCTTTTTTGGAGTTTCTTCACAAAACTTGTGGCAATTAAATTAGAGTTGAGCGATTGAATGTTTTTCGAATAAGTTTTATTTTCACTGCACTGAGGTTTGACTTGCTTCAAGATGACAAAAATATGAATATATGTTAAGTTCAAGCTAAAATCATCTGCTTATATATTCTGCCGGCAGCATTGCCAGCAGCGAGAGAGAACAAGATCAAAGAGGGAGCAAGACAATTGCTCCATTAGCAGTGACCAGTGTTGGTAAGGTTCTGCTCCCGACAATTGTATATAACAGTACTTTTCCTTTCCCGGTCGGACGTGTTTTTTGCGTGCACCTGAAATATAAATAGTTAAACAGTGTCTTGTGGCTGTGTGTATACTTGCAAGCCGTACGCGACGTGGCACTTCAGCTTCGTCAAAGTGTGTTCACCTGCGAGGTTGGTTCTCCTGCCTTATTATAAACATAAACTGTTAACCAAACTCAAAGCGGCCAATAAAAGTGGATATAAATAACTACTACCAAAGCCTAGGTCAAGCTGCTCAGGTGGCTGTCATATTATTGGCTTCATTTTTATATTTCATCCAGAAATTTAAAGTGAATTGTTTTTTTTAAATCCATCTAATATGAAAAGAATAAAGTGATACTTTTATTATAAAAAATTTTTAATACTTACCTTCACAAGCTGTCAGAATTTGCATTGTTTCTCACGAAATTTCAACGTTGAAATGAAACTTGAACAGCGTCACTTGTTGTTGAGTGAAGTTGGCTGTGCAGCTGTATTATCAGCTGACGTTCAATTTTAAGAATGCTCCCAACCCTCAGGACAGCATTGATTTGCTTAAACCATCTGCCTGCCTACATTTTGCTAGGCGAACTAAACATTTGCTTAAGCAGATAGTGAAATTTTACCAGCTGACAATACTGACATGCTTCGTTTTTTTTTTTTCCTCGCTCTTCTTGGCTTTTACAGAAGGAAACGATAGCCATGCTGCCCGCTAGTTGCAAACAGTAGTTGTTTTACGCCAATACTGACCTATCACATATCATGTGAGCAACTGAGCTCCCATTTTACGCAGTAGTAAACCAGTCTCAGCAAATCGGAGATCGTAAAAAATCTGTAGCCCAATTCGGCCAATTGGTGTTTCAACCGGCCGTATCAGTCGTTCGCCAGACGTCGCTGTGTCCGATTCCTTTAGCCGAAATCTTTCGTTTCGGCATCGAATAGGTGCACTTTGCGGTACACCGTGATGATGACAATTTCGCCTTCAGCATTCATCAGTACATGTGAATTGTAAACTTTTCCTGTGCTTTCCCCTTTTGAATCCAATTTCAATACATGGATGCCGCCGAGTGAAAGCCATATATTATTGCTCTTTGCCACCTCTTGGTAACGTGTCATGACTATGAGCCTTTCGAAGAGTGTTTCTGCTAACTCCAATGTTTGCTTACGATTTTCAAAAATTCAAAAAATTCTCATCGGGATGTGTGTTCGCGGCTGAAGCTACACTTTGAACGTGTAAACGATTTCAGCTTAATGGAACGTTTTTGATAAAAAGTGGTCATTGTGATTTTTAAAAATTCCATTAAAAAAATTTAATAAAACTTATCAAAAGCAGGTTATGACTTGTTAATGTCGTTTCTTATGTTATTGAGCTGGTGGTGAAAGAACCTTATCTCAATGTATTATGTGGGGTAACATGATAATTCAGATATTTTTGGATTAAAAGTACATTTATGAAATTTTTTCCGATGGACGATAAGTTTTAAGAGATGAACCAAGACTTTCGAAAAAAACTTTTGCAATTTGCAAGCATTTTTCTTATTAGTAGTTGACTATTTCAAAAGCAAACATCTACAAAAGACAAATAACGATCGAGAAAAATTCATGAAAACCGTCGATTCAATAAAGTTTATAGAAGTTTGTTTTACCACTAAATTATAAAATAATGTTATATTGTTTATCACATATTCAATTTCACAATTTTGAACGTGTCTGAGGTAGTTAAAAAAATAATTTTTTGTTTTACATAAATAGTCCTGACCATGGAAGCGCATAAAAATATTTAAAAAAATGGTTAAAACATAATCACAGTTAATCATAAATCTTCATTAAACTCAACTGGCAGCTTCTGTTCCAATTGAAGTTCAAATTAAGCACATTTTTGGTTTTTCTGAATTCGGGATGCTGACAAAAGAAATAAAAAATTACTTAAATGGAGGGTACAGCAACCAGGAGCATAATCATGCTTAACATACCTCACGTATACTTTCCGCAACTCTGTTTAATCGTACATACATTTTCATTTGCGCGCGTGGCTCTGACTGTTGAATAATCACCTTGATTACATCCCATACAAGAGCCGTATTTATTTCGCTACAATTGTACACATCGATAAAATGTTGCAAAGAAATCAAATAAAAATTAGTAAAATTTTTAATTTTTCCGTATTTTTTCGCAAGAAAGCGCTACTTACCTGTTGCTGTAGTTCAAAGCTAAGCTGTTAATCTGATCACTGTATAACTATCTCGCTCGCACACGATCAACGAGCTACCGTCGCTGATCGTGCGAAGAATAATCGTAATTGTATTGGCAACCATGGTGTAATAATTTACAAGGTGACGCCAATCGGGCTTTTTTTCTCTCTCGAAATCGGATCACTCTCATTAGAACGCCACCATTGTCCACTATCAACGTCATAGGACGAATTTAGGGTATTTTTTTTGCTGAAATTTGTGTTGAACATAAAGAGGGAATGTAGTGCAAATAGCAAAACTGGTGTCATGAATTGGGTGAATTGCATTGTGGTCAGCTGTTTTGTTGTGAAAGAAATTAATATTGAGGAATTGAAATTAACAATGTATTGTGCAGTGGAAAGGTGTAGAAATAAAAGGACTCGCAATAAAAAAAGCGACATAACTTTTTTTCTTCAGCTTTCCAAGCAAAAAACAACTGCGGGAGCAATGGCTTAGGTTTTGCGGCAGAAGTGATCTATTGAGTTCATGTGCGAGAGTATGGAGCCAATTCAACGGCAATGAAATTATTTAAAAATGCACATTGATGCAGCGAAAGACATCCAATGCCACCCCAACGTCAAAAAACTTTTCTTTAGGGCGTGAATGGTTTTCACGATAAAAAAAACTTAATCGTGAAATGGCGAATAAGCAAAGCCGCATATTCAAGATATTTAATTAAATTTTAAATTAATAAACAAAACAGCAACTTTTCTTTGTTTCATGCAATTTTCAGGCAGTTAAACTTCAGTTATCGCATATTCAAACTATTAAAAAAGCTATCAACATAATATGGTTCACATACACCAGTTGAAATATATTATGCCTTATAAATGTTAACAGAAAAGGTCCACATATTTCGCCAATTTAATGGCGCGGAAATCCATTTAACAATCAAACACTCACAACAACTCATACATGCCGTAATTATTACACCAAGTTACCTTGCTTGTTTGTTTACAAATCGTAATGTATAATTCTCTCCAAAAATACACTAAATTCCTATGACGTCAATAGTGGACAATGGCTGCGTTCTAATGCAAGATTTTGATAACAAATTGACATCACCTAGTTATTATTACACCATGTTAGCAACTATTTTCGCTTCTTTAAATAATACTTGAATCAAGGAGTTGCCAGACCATGATTGATTGTGACCTATCCCGGCAAGGAGGTACATCATCACTAATTAAACTCAGTCAGCCCATGTGCGTAGGCTTCCGACACCTAAGAGAAATGCCTACTTCTTTATCGTGTCAACCACAAGAGTTGCAAATGGACCGCTATGTAAGCACGTAAACGTAAGTAAAGCCCACAAAAAAACAGCGAATGCCAACAAACCTAAAATTAATCGCAGCAGCAACAACATTGAAAAAGGTACTCCCTTAGTAATAACCTACTTGCAATTTTGCACACTGAAGATGTGGAATCCATTGCTTATGTAGATGGTGCAGCCAAAGTCAGTAAGGCCAAACCGCCGCCAATTTACGCACGCGAGCAAAGCACAAGTGTTCTGGTAAAAAAAACTCACGGAGTTAATTGGCAACTACACTTTCCACATAAGCCCTCTCACTAAAAGGAATAATAGAAAAATCAAAGTTCAAATTTACATACAATGAAGATCATTACCGTACAGTGTACAAACATCTGTATGACACAAATATCGACTTCTACACTTACCAACTCAAGAGCGCAAAAGGCTTGCATGTTGTAATTAAATCTAATGTAGGAACTAATGAAGTAGTTAGCGCACTTAAGGACTAGGACTTCAATCCTAAAATTGTCATAAACGTAACTAACAAAAATAAGATACCGCAACCAAAGTTCAAGGTTGATTTAGCGCCCGACAACAAACCACTGAAAAATAACGCCGTACACCCAATTTACAAATTGCAGTACCTGTTGCACTGGAGAATAACAGTAGAAGAGCCGCACAAACGCAATAGCCCCGACCAATGTACCAATTGCCAGGAGTATGGCCTTATCAAATCTTACTGCATGCTGCGCTCAGTCCCCAGTCCCAGTGTTGCCTGCGGCGACTTCCACGCATCTGCAGATTGCCCACCTAATAAGAAAAACCCAGCTATAAAAAAATGCAGCAATTGCAATAAAAGTCACACAGCAAACTACAGGGGCTGTCCAGTTAACAAGGAATTAAGAAGTCGCTTAAAAAATCGGGACGTCACTTCTCGATCCAAGCCTGTCGCCTCAATTATTACAGCCAAACAGGCGCCTGAATACGCCACTACAATGTCTAGGGTATCATACGCAAACGCATTAAAATCAAATGCCAATAAACCAGAACAAATCATCACTACAGCTGCGAAGGTCATCCAAACCGCCACACCAATTTACACGTAAGATGCACCGCAGCCTGGTCTAATATCACAAAACGCCACATGTGCATCAAATAAAATCACTGCGGCAAAGTTCATGGTTTCTATACAAACCGCAATGCAAGATCTTACATGTAATCAAAACACGCTGATCCAAATTCTCGCTGCGCAACATTCAAAGTGATGGATCCACTAAATATAGTCTTTTGGAATGCCAATGGGGTTCCACACCACAAATTCGAAATATCAAAATTTCTCAAAGATATGGAACTAGACATAATGCTACTTGCGGAGACACACCTTACTAACAAATACAAATTTCAAGTAACAGGATACTCATTTTATGGCAAAAATCACCTAGATGGCAAACCCGTTAAATTGGCGAAAAATATGCTCCATCGCTTGCATTTTTTCTATTCAGTTTCGTCGCGATCGCATGGTTGACAATGAGATTGTTAATATTAATTTATTATATTAATGAAGACTGCATGTTATATGAAGCTCCAGATCACATTTCCAAGTGCCGGCCGCTTTTGGATTTATATGAAAAGGCATCAGAAAACTAGTTTGTTAAGTGTAAGTTAAAAAAATTTAAGCCTTCCGAATAAAAAAAAATCTTGCGTTTTACAGACGGCGATTTGGGCGCATCGTATGATATGGCCGCCATGGCCCAGTTGGTAGCGGTATGAAGAAAGATGATGCCGTTATTCACTAGCTTAGTGAATGGTTGATCATTAACCTTTCAAGATAGATTTAAAAAATTATTTTGAACAGTCAGTAAAAGGAAAAGAATCTTAACTTAGCGAGTTTATTTATTATATGTTTAAAAAAACATCAAATTGCTAGGAAAATGCGCTGCGGAATCTGTTAAACTAGCAATCCGACTTAACACCATCTTAAAATTTAACAGGTTTCTAGAGAACCCCAAAAGAATTCCTAGGAAAATGCACAGCGGAATCTGTTAAAGTAACAGAAAACTTCTATTCGGCTACAGCGGTAATTGCAAAAACTTGTAAGTTGCCTCATCAACATTTAGATCATTTGTGTCGAGGCTGTCTTTTAATCTGCGGTAATCGTGGTAGTCCTAATAAAAATAATTATTCCGTTGCACATTAAGCTGAACTGCAGTACTAGTCAGGAACCGCCTTAAACATTACCAACTAGCCCAGTTTGCAGAAAACTATGTGCAAGCCACGTCAATTTGTGTGCAATCCAAATGCGGCAACCTAATCTTGTCCGCAGTTTACTGCCCTCCACTTTTTGCCATAACCGAAAACCAATTCAAATACTTTTTCAACTCGCTGGGCGACCGTTTCTTAGCTGTAGGTTACTACAACGCAAAACATGCCCACTGGTGCTCCCGCTTGCCTAACCCCAAGGGAGAGCAACTATACAGTGCACTAATAAATAAAACAAATGAACTGAAATCCGTATCGCCGGGTAGACCTACATACTGGCCTGCTGATAAAAAAAAAAAAAATACCCGATTTAATAGACTTTGCGATAACACGGAAAATCTCTTGTTGCTTGGTATCTGCAGAAGCCCGTGCTGACATGTCCTTGGATCATTCCGTTGAGATCGAGAACTCCGTCAGGGAACTGCGTACAATCATAACTGAAGCAGCTATACACTCAACACCACAGACAAAAACAACATCAAAAAGGTACCATTCAATAATCAACTACCTTACTGAACGCCTGGTTACTGAAAAGCGCTGCCTGAAATGTGAGAATTGTAGGTCCCCTTCAGCGAAACACCGGTTGAAAAAGATAGCACATAAGCTCACCGATGCACTCAAAGCCGAGGAGAAACTTCCATAAAACCAGTACATACTAGCACGAAATGTCCTCTGTGGAGAGCATATGCTAGTATTCAGCCACCCGCTTTAGTGGACACACCTATTAGAGACGCGAACGGAAAATGGGCGCGCAGTGATGAGGCGAAAGCAAATATTTTTGCAAACCACCAAAAAGACGTCTTTCTGCGAACTCAGCCTATTAATGGGTATATCCCTCCTCCACTTCCCCCATGTCATCATACCACCCCAATCAAAGTTCACCCTGCTACCATAAGAAATATTATAAAAGAACAACTAAATCCGATAAAAGCACCAGGACACGATCCGATCGCCACTGTATATGTTACAAGTATATTTAATGCGATATTCCAATGTGGTTACTTATCAACTGAGTGGAAAAAATCAATTATATTAATGATAACAAAGCCAGGAAAAGACAATAGCAATACATCATCATAAGTCTACTGCCATGCTTATCAAAGCTCTTTGAAAAAGCGCTATTATATAAAATCAGAACGCTAACAGAAACAATTAGTCCCTCTCACCAATTTGGATTTCGTACAAAGCAAGGAACCATCGAGCTAGTCAAACGTATAACGAGAGAAATAAGAACAGCATTAGGAAAATGGGAATACTGCTAAGCAATTTTTCTCGACGTAGCACAAGCATTCGACCGAGTTTGGCTGAATGGCCTTATTTACAAAATAAAGATGTTGCTCACCCAAAACACTCACAAAATACTAAAGTGCTATGTTAGCAACAGGGTGTTCGCCATTCGGCACAACAACTATATAACTGAAGAATTTAAAATTGAAGCCGGAGTTCCACAAGGAAGCGTGCTCGGCCCGTTCTTGTACGTCTTGTACACATCCGACATTCCAACAAACGACAGTCTCGCTATCTCCTCCATTGCCGATGACATTGTAATTTTAAGCAGATCCCGATACCCAATCCACGCAACTAGACTTTTGGCCGATCATATGTCTTACGTGGGGGAACGGCTGGCCAACTAGCGCATCAAAGTTAATCAAGCGAAGAGCAAGCATTACTTGCATTACTTTACCCTAAACAAAAGTGACTGTCCACAGATAAGTCTAAACGGAGTCATTATTCCTCAAGCCAATGATGTCGTATATCTAGACAGACGCCTCACATGGCGTAGGCACATCGAAGCAAAAAAAACTCCAAATGAAACTTATGGCCAAAAGCATACACACAGGCTTATCAACTCTCGTTCGCCGTTATTAAAACTGGAGTATAAAGATATATTATAGAACACCACAGTCACACCAATTTGGACATATGGAGCGCAGTTATGGGGTAATGCATGTGCCAGCACAGTGAACAATATCCAACGAGCTCAATCCAAGATCCTTCGAACCCTCACTGGAGCGCCATGGTACATTCGTAATGAATGCAAACATAAGACCTTAAAATCACAATGGTTAAAACTGAAATACACAACATTAAAGAACGCTAAGCAGTAAAATTAGAAGGTCATCCGAATCAGCTTGCCAGAAATCTTGCCCGGCAAGCAAATAATACAAGACTTAAAAGAAACGACCGTCCAGCCTAGCAGTTACCTTAAGGACCAGCTTGGAAAAAAGCCTTCAAGCAGAAAGTAGAGTATATTCACTCTATATTAGGACATTCATTATTGTTAGTCCACAAAGAAATGGAGATTCAATAAATAATTATAAATGCAAAAAAAAAAAAATTTTTTTTTTCAATTTATTAAAATTCACTACAAAACAATACGAGATCACGAGAAAATATCCATTGAAATAAAATTAAATAGCAAACAACATTCCCCATTACATTTATGCATTAAAGAAATCCGTTATCTTTACCACCTACTGCTTTTTCTTTTCTAATAGCTGAAATACTGCTTTCTCCCTTAAACGTCTAAGTACACTCATGTTACTTTGATCTGAACTTGATCCACCATTGCATTGAATTTAATGTGTTTCAGTATTGTCTACATACTTAGAAATCATATGCAGTGAAAAAAAATTTTTCACATTAAAAGCAAAAGCAAACGAAGAGAGAGAAATACTTAGCAACAACATTAGTGCAAGCAGAAAATAATATTTTTCGGCAGTCATTTTTAATTGCTGTGTAATAAATCGTTGCTTTACTAAGCTGTTGCTTATAAGATTGGAAACATTAAACAACTCTGATACAAACTTTATGATTTGTTGTTGTGCACACTGTGATAGTACGCCAATAATATGAGTGACCACTAATATGTATATTAGCAATGATTTCTGTAATTAATATTGTTGATGTTGTACTACTATACACCTGTGACATTGGAGTGTAATAGTGAATTGCTTTGCTTTTCTAATAAACGTCCTGTGATCTAAAGTATATCTATATACATATTAACCAACAATAGTGCAAAACATATGAGACAGTGACTCTTTAACATTGCATTAAAAAAAAAAAAAAAATTCATTTAGCTAAGTTTTTTTTTTTTTTTTTATAATTCATTTATTTTATTTACATTAACTTAAATACAAATACAAACAAAACAAATCATTACACATTGCACCTAGTTGACTTGCACTAACAAACAATTTTCTTATGGACAAATATGATTAATTGAATTCATTGACAAGTTATAAATAAATTATTAATTTAATTTAATTGACTAAGAGGTAACTATGTCGCAAGGCTTAGTTCGCTTTAAGCGACGTAAAAGCCCTTCTGTGAGGTTTAGCCTCGATGCTTCTAGATATACATGCGCTGTAAGGCAAGAGTTATGTGCCTTGGTCGCTGTTTTTATCTGATCTGTTACCAATTTAATTCCAAGATCTCGGTGAAGATCGCTGTTTCGTATATACCATGGGGCATCTACAATGTTTCGTAGAACATTATTTTGGAATTGTTGGATCAATTGGATGTTGCTGCTGGATGTACAGCCCCAGAGTTGGGCACCATATGTCCAGACAGGTTGGAGGACTTGTTTGTAGACCATAAGTTTGTTTGATATCGA
>JBAMBQ010001780.1:0-11263 GCA_037044495.1 Stegana nigrithorax | reverse complement strand
TTATATAATAACAGTTTGAGTTATTATTGAGAATTTTGCCTTTTATTGGTTCCTGATAATCGTCCACTTGTTTATAGAATATTTTATATAATTTTTTTCTTTTAACTTGTTAATTTGCACAGTCTTTTCTTTAATTGATAGATTTCCCAACGTTTATATTTGTTAAAAAAATGTTTCTTTTAATCAGAAATATTAAGTTTGTGTTTTTACGGCTCCACTTATTAAACCGTATGTGTTTGTCCTTTCTCGCGTGGCAGGATAGTACAATCCATACTTTTCTGTACACGACCTGTCGCGATAACTCGTTTATAATTTTAATGGTGGCCGTTAAGTTTTATTACGAACTATAAACGCGGTCCCTACTCGGGCGCCAATTAAGAAAATCACTTGATAAATTTAAAAAAAAAAATAATATTTGTTATTAACAGCACTATGTGCTTACTTTATTTTTTACACTTGTTTTGTTTTCACGTTACACAATTTAATTATAAATTTATTTATTTTATGTTACACCGTTACACAATTTAATTATAAATTTATTTGGCAGCACTATGTGCTTGCTATGTGGGAAAACGAAAAGACAAATCTTGCAAATGTTAGATAAGTGAGTGAATGAACTGATAATGCTTATGTAAAGGAATGGTTTGACTGTTAAGGGAATGTTTTAACTTACACAAAGTTTCCAGCAATCAAAATTTCATTTCGAATTCTAGCTACAACGATAGCGCCAAGAGCAGGTTCGACAAACTGTTCCTGCTAATAGAAAAGCAGATGAACCGTTTCGACAGAATGTCGAATCAAATTTGCAAATTAGTGAACGCTGTCACGTCACTACTCAACAACCATACATCCACGCCTTTAAGTAGTCCGTTGGGACGCTAACAGAGCCTGGCAGTAAGTGCTAGAGCTAGAACACGTCATCAAGTCGAGTAACGTGGACATTGCCTTACTTTTGGAGACACATATGACCGACTGTTTACAATGTAAAATTCAAGGATATAACATAATAACAACAAATCACTGGGCACAGCACGTGGTGGAGCAGAAATTATCATTAAAAACAGCATTCAATTCTCTTCATGCATGCCAATTGCCCACGATTGGGCGCAAATCTTAATAGTCGACCTACACGCAGCTACCGGCAACTTAAGAATTGATGCCGCATGTTTCCCGTCGAGACATCTAGTGTCACAGAACATGTTTCAAAACGTATTCGATACTCTAGGCAATTGCGTTATTATTGCAAGCGATTTCAAAGCTCAACATCAATGGTGGGGCGCACGAACCGACAATCCGAAAGAAAACGAGCTCTACAAATGCGGCAACTCAACTTATTGGCCAACTGGCCCGAACCGACATCCAGATATTTTAGACTCTATAGACGAAATCTGCTCACCAAAAAGTCCGACCTAACCATATTCCGCTCTTGGTTAGACAGACAGATTGACCCTAACGTTTAAATGCATTCTGAGCAAGAAACAGAAAAATCCATGAAGCGACGGATGTTGCGAAACATCAAATCTCAACGGATATACCAAAGAACATTCGTATATTCATTCATTCATTATATTCAAGCGTAATGCAGCAACTAGTCAACGAGAAAAAGGCTCTTCGTCGTATAGCTAGCCGATATGAAAAACAACGCTGTTGGAGACTGCTAAAAGCCGAGCCAAACGATCTTAAATACAACCTTTGGAGCGCCACGAAGTATCTCAAACGCACAGTAAGCCGTATTATTCCCATAAAAATAACTGACGGAGACTGGTTTTACATCAATCAGGAAAAAGCTGACGCATTCGCCGATCACTTGCAACATCAGTTCAAATCGTTCTCACTTTGCTGCAGTTTTCAAGAAGCAACAATAGACAGCAGAATAAGTACACAATGCCCCCCAGCGCGTCGATATTGCCAGTCAGCATGGATGAGTTAGTAAACGAAATCAAAAAGACTAAATGAAGGACTGGAACATTTTGGCAAACGCCGCGAAGTCAGTTCACATCACCTTTGCCCTCCGAGAATAAGGTAATGACCGTGCCCGATTCAACGGCGTTCTTGTACCCAAGCGTATCAAAGTAAAATAACTGGGCCACATGCTTGACAAAAAACACACATAACACAGCCAAAAGACAACAGCTTGACCTGAAAACGCGTCGCATGCACTGGCTGCTAGGTCATCAGTCCAAACTAAGTTTCGAAAACCAAGTAAAACTTTACAAAGCGATTTCAAAGCCTGTTTGGACCTACGGGATCCAACTATGGGGGCAGCAGCCGAATCCAATATTGAAATTCTTCAGAGTTACCAAATCATAACACCAAGAAAAATCACAGGAGCCCCTGTTCAGACAAACTAACTATTTAGCTAGAGACTTACAAAAACCCACAACATTGAGGCGTCTCAAAAGAAAGCTACTGTTAGATATAGTAAATAGTTTAAAAAAAACCTAGTAAGTAACGTATAATATTATTATACTAGTATGTGACATTGTGAAAAAAATTTAATTAAACATATGTTAAAATGAAGCCCGTTGTACAGTTAGTTATAAAATTTTATAATCAAATTTTATCACTCAAATTTGCCTAAAATATTCAAAATTTTTATTGTATCGATAAATAAGCCTTTGCCATTGAGGTTTTAAAGACAACTTCATGTAAATGTTGATCGCGGCTCCGTTTCAAATGGTCCATCCAATAACGTTTCTTTCACGGTTGTCTTTGAAGAAAAATGGACCGATGATGCCACCAGCCCATAAACCACACCAAACTGAAATTTTTTTGGGATACATCGGTAATTCTTGTATGGCATGTGGCTGATCATTTATATTTATTTATTTATTTATACAGAAATGAGCCTCATCGTTATAACGACCATAATATGGTCGTAACAAACGGTGCACATTTTTCACAAAGCATGAATTTTGCAATAGTCGATTATAAGACTTTTTCGGCGTAGAGTTCAGCGTGAAGTTTCTTTTATCGTCTCCCACTACGGATTCGGCCCAAACGATCGCAAGAAATGCACAGAAGCACTCTGGATTTGATTTATAATGATACATTGCATGACGTAATTATTCATCACGGACTCAGTTGTGAAGAATGACTTTCCCATGTCGACTTCTCGGATAACTGACGAAATTGCATATGAGTCATCACCTCTAAACTCGAGGTTTGGTCATGTTGAGTTCCTTATAAAGTACTCGGTTAGGTATGTACCAGGGTGCATTTGTGATTCGTCTTAAGATTTTGGACTGCTGTCAGCAATGGTCTAAGTACACTGCCTTGAGGAATCCCTGATCCTATTGTTCGTAATGATGAAGTGGTATCGTTGAACTTGACGTTTTTTTTTTTGTTTTTTTGTTTTTTCGATAACTGGAAAATTTAATTACAATAGAAAAACAGTGTGAAGACTATAACAATAGAACAAATAGAAGAAGTAGAAGAAAACTGAGAGGATAAGTGAAGAGGGAAGGTGTGAACACTTAGCATTGCTTCGCAGGGCTAACGAAGCTATTGGTCTTAGGAGATCATCTTTGCGGTCATGACAAATGCGGCGAAATTACACACCGCTTGGCAATGCTCTGGATTTTTTAGCATTTTAGCCACCAGATTCTGAAACCATTCAGATTCAAAACCTGCCTTTCGTGCAGGAACCTCGGGCAGTAGAACAGAATGTGCTCGGCTTCCTCCACGACACCATTTCGGCACCGAGTACACTCCGTCTCAGAACCGTGGCCGAATCTTTGAAGGTAGCTCCTGAAGCAGCCATGGCCGCTTAGGAGCTGCGTGAGGTGGAAATTCACGCTGCCATGCTTCCTACCGTACCAGACTGCGATGCGGGGGATTAGGCGATGAGTCCATCTTCCTTTCGTTGACAGATCCCATCTGCCTTGCCATTTATCCAGTCTGACAGCTCTTGTTTGCTTGCGTCTTAAGGGCTGCTGAAGCTGCGTCTTCACTATGGCCGCCCGCTACTAGTGCTGCTTCGGATGCAAGGACATCGATTGGAATCATTCCATCTATGACTAAAGCCCCATCGTCTGAGACTGTTCTGAATGCGCTGCTGACCCGAAGCGCGCCAATCCTATATACTGATTCCATGCCTTTACGGTAGCTGTTTATCCGAAGGGCATGAGCCCAGACAGGTGCTGCATACAGCATGACCGATGTGGTCACACTCATCAAAAGCAATCTCCGGCATTGGCGGGGTCCTCTTGTATTTAGTAATAGCCTTGAGATTGTTCTCACCGTGACATCTGCTTTTTTTTGCGTATACTGTACATACAGGCGCATGTCCAGCAATACTCCTAAGTATCGTATTGCCCTGCTTGATTTTATCACCGTATCCTCTATGCGGATGTGAGCAGTTTCTACCTTTTGCGACTGCTGATCAGAACTGCCTCTGTTATATTAGCAGCCAATTCTAGCCCAACCTGCTCGAGCCAACTTCTTACGGCACCAACGGCGAGATTGCACGCTCTCTCTGCTTCGATCAGCTGTTTGGCGACCACCACCAATGCCACGTCGTCGACAAACCCAACTATGTCCGTACCACTCGGCGGCTGTAGCCTCATGATACCATCATACATTGCATTAAAGATAAGCGGCCTTAGGACTGAGCCCTGTGGTACTCCGCCCGTGACCTTGTAAGACTTCGGCCCAGCTTCGTTCTGGTAAATAAGTTCTCTGTTTTCGAAGAAACTCTTTACCAGCCTCATTAGGTAGTGGAGAACTTGAAAATGGGTAAGCGCGCTCATTATACATCCCCAATTAGCCGTGTTGAAAGCGTTTTTAACATCTATTGTTACAACCAAGCAATATTTCTTTGTGCCTCCTTCCCAGCTAGTGCCCTCGATTGCCCAGTATTGCCGACAATCAAGTTAATGGCATCAATCGTCGATCTGGCTCTCCTGAAGCCAAATTGGTTCTGAGACAGGACTCCCGCCATGTTTATGACATCATCTATCCTCGTGGCTGTCAGGTTCTCCAGGACTTTTGCAGACCAAGTCGAGCAGGTATATCGGTCTGTATGCTGACGGGTCCTCAGGGGGTTTCCCTGCCTTCGGGAGAAGCAGCAAGTCTTTCCTTTTCCACCTTTTTAGGAAAATTTTTTCAATGAGGCACTTGTTGTACATGGTCACAAACATGTCTATATTGATCAGTGCTGCTATTTTAAGAGCTCTGTTAGGGATCCCATCCGGGCCTGGCGCCTTGGCCTCACTGAAGCCATTAATTATAGCTCACACATCTGCTGCCGTCGTAAGGCTGACATCCGTTCTGTCGACGTGAACATCCGCCACGAACGCTTGCAGCGCTTGCTGATGCGGGAATAGAGTACCGACTATATTGACCAAAACTGACTCTGTTGTCGGAACGGGAGCTCTCCTGAGTTTTTTTCCTCACTAGCTTATATGCCATACCCTAACGGATCACTGTCTACCATGTCTATTAGGTCTAGGAAATAGCGCCGTTTACTCACCCGTATACTCTTTTTGAGGGTGCGCGTCGCCCCTGTGTACGCGTCCCATAGGCTCGGCAGGATCTCTGGATTTCTACAGCGTTGGTATTTTATATTACAATTTCTGCGAGCTTCCGCACTTGCGAGTTGCCATGCTGGTTCCGCACACCCCCTGAATTGCTTCCAAAACCCTGTCCACCATGTCCGGGTCGTTGCCACTGGTTTGGAGGCCACTCAGTGAACCGACGAACAAGACTGGGATTAGTGTGTCCGGCTTAAATCGACTGCGAAGTACTGTAGATCCCCTGCTCGGGACGCCTACCGTATCAACACTACCTATGATAGCTTGGTGTTGGTGCTTGTTTTGCCCCTATAAGGCACACTCATGATGGCCAGATCCACTTGCTCCTCCCGGATGGTTTGAGCGAGCAGATCCTGTGCCGCCTCTCAGTGGTTGAGGTTTAATTGTATGGACTTCATCCCTGTTGTATTTTCAGGACCGCTGCCAGGAAACTGGAGCATTTACCACTCCCAGTATTATGTGGTGTGTCTTTTACTCCATTTCTGGTGCAGATAATGCAGCAAGGTGAGTTGACGCAGTTTTTCGCCATGTGGCCGGATTTGCTACACTTGAAACACACTCCAGTCAGATTCACCGTGCTGGAGCAGGACCTGGATGTGTGCCCAAGGTCGAGGCATTTCAAGCATCTCCTGGGGTCAACTTTCATTTTTATGCGGCACACCGACCAGCCGATTCTGATTTTGCGGATTTCGCCACTATAGACGCAATCTTTATTGGTAGCCTGACCAAAGCCGCTTGAGTGGCGCCATAGGTTTTGCTCAAGGTTACTTGTGCTTTGGAGGGGATGGGGTCGTTGCCTGCGCTGAACTTCAGCGCCGCAATTACCTCATCCGGGGACATCAGATCATCCAGGTCGCGTATCTCGACTGTGGTAGTTTCTGTCATGGTTCTGGCTGACCCTTCGAGACTGACTCTTGCAGCTGCGCGGTGGTTGGTTCGTCCGCTTTCACCATTTTGATGAGTTGATGACCCTTAATGGTTTGGCGGAGAGCCTTGACACCCTGTCCAAGCCCTTGCAGCTCATTGTCGCTTCTAACCGCCTTCAGCATCTCCGCAAAGCTCCTACTTTCGGTCGCCCTGATTATGATGGCGTCTGATCTCGTGGTCTTCTTCTTGGGCTGCTTGGTGCGGCGCACGGCTTGCCAATTAGCGCCTACTGTATTCTCGGCTGGCGTGGCAGTGGTTGGTGCCTTGGCGGGGTTGGGGCAGGTGGCTCCGTTTGTACAGCAATAGCATTCGTACTGGATAACTGGGCTGGCGCCAGTCCGGACTCGCCGTTGTTAGGCTGCCTTTGTTTTTTTTGGCGGTGTGAGCCTGACCGCGCCTGTGTCAGGTGAGACCCTCTTCGGCTTTGTTGTTGTGGACGCCGTGGGCAGGAATTGGTTGCCGTTTGCGTGCCCCCTGGGTACGGGTCACTACCTTGGTACTGCTGGTGTTAGAACCGGAGTGCCTGTCTCGAGCCTTTTCACTGTCGCCTTCTGTAGATTCAGAATTTGGCAGAGCTTTGCTTATTCTCCGTTGGTTATTGAGCGTTTGAGAGTCTAGCCCATGGTGGCCACCAGTTCACTGATGATGACCCCTATCTCTATCAGAGATGTTTGATGCCTGGATCGTAGCTCGATTTCGACGGGGTGTTGGTCGACCGCGGCGTGCAGACACTTTATTTAATTCATCTGTTGCATCAACTGCAGGCGAAACACTCACTTGAAGGAACTTCCTGGTCGATTGCGTCGATAGCAGGGTCACTGTACTTGAAGCAGGTTCGCCTAAGGTGGGTTGCGCCGAGGTGGTCGCGCTTTGGTTGCACTAGACTGCCTGGTGTAATCTTGCTTTCCGCCCCCAGGCGGTAGGGTGCGCGCCACACTCATAGCTTAGCTAAATTTATAGTTTTATGTGTAACTCTATGTATTTGTTGGACTGCCGAGTGTGTTTGTCTAAATCCAAACTGGTGGTCGGGTATGGCTTTAGTTTCCGCAGGAACATGCTTAATTTTTTTAAATAGTGGTTTTTCGAAGACTTTGCTCAACACAGGCAGCAGACTTATCGGTCTATAGAATAATGATTGCGTATGGCCCTTACCGGGTTTCGGTATAGCAATTATCTCGGCTATTTTCCAAAGTTTAGCAAAATATTTGGATCTAAGTATAGTGTTGTAGATGTTTCTCAAATGGTAGTTTTTTTAATATTTTGCCAGTAACCTGGGGCCTTTATTTTGCTTAATATTTTTGGAAATGCTTGATTCTACGTCTCTTTTGATTATAGCTGAGTTTTCCATCTGAGAAAACTTCTTCGAAGAAGTCAGCTAGCGTTGTTGCCTTTTCTTTATTAGTGCGAGCCCAGCAGCCGTTGTCATTTTTTATTGGTGGAATGTGAGTCGTTTTATTGAAAAGTTTTTTTGTGATTCTCCTTAATGAATAATTTGTGTCTGATGTTGCAGTTAGATTTTTAATTTGGTTGCATTTTTCTCTATCGTTATTCTCTTTTACCACTTTTTTGAAATCGTTTATCGCTCTATTCCATTTGATTCTGTCTTCCGGAAATTGAGTTTGTTGCCATCTTTTGCATAGTGACCTGCAATCTTTCAGTAGTCTTTTGATTTTAGGGTTGCTTTTTCGTATTGTTTGTTTTATATAGGTTGGCGTGGTTTTGATGGCTGCTTCTTGAATTAAGATGTTTATGTGTGCTATTGTTGAGTCAATGTCATCAGGAGTTTTTTTGGTATATGTGTGTAAAGGGGATTTTCAATATAATCTCGGAATGATTCCCTGTCTGTTTTGTTATTGTGTCTTTACTGCTGCTGCATATTGAAGTAATATCGTTGAAAGTTTAGAGGAGAGGTTTAAGTCAAAGTTTTTAATGATGCAGGAATCAACCATGTTAGGCTTTTTCGACTGGTCTGCAGACCAGTATGTTGGTTCTTCAGTACTAATATGTTTACCTTTGCATTGTTGAATTGCGTTAAGTAGATTATTGCCTTTAGAATTACAGATTCTTGAACCCCAGTTAGTGTGTTTGGCATTGAAGTCATCCGCACATATGAATCTCGGTCCTAGTGTTTGAAGGTATGAATAATAGTCGTCAATTGATATTTTATGCTTAGGTTGGCTGTATAATGCAGATATTGTAAATTCTCCTTTGTTGTCCCATAGTTGAATATTTGTCGATTGAATATAGTCTTGCTTAAAATGATTAATTTCGGTACATTTTAGCGTAGTTTTTTTTATAATTGCTATTCCAGCGTGTCCTGTTCCATCTGGATGGTGAGTGTTTATGGTTTTTTAATCTGGTATATTTATTACATGCTTGTTCATTAGGTGAGTTTCTGATATGAGTGCTACGTCTATATAATTGTCGTTGAGGAATTGTTGAAGTTCTAGAAAATGGTTGATTAGTCCGTTTGCATTCCATATCACAATATTAAAGCTGCATTCCTTTTTTTGCTTATAGTGGCAACCAGAATGTTTAAAGTGGACAACATATTTGACATTTGCTATACCAATTCCTTTCTCATGTCCTTAGCTCGATTAGTTCAGATGCAATGTTAGGTGAATTTTTTTGAGTTTTACTGTCTGCCGTTATGTGGTTTGTTTCCGGAACTTTTTCTGGTGACGGAACTTGTTTCTTCAGTTGGGTTGTTTCCATATTTCTGTTACTTTTAGCTGCATTGGCATAACTTAGTCCGAATAGGGTGACATGTTGTGTGTTTCGTGTATCATTAGTTGACGGCTGCACTTCTGTAGCCCAAGTTGCAGGGAAACGTTTGATTTTTAGTGCTTGTAGATTTCGTACCCTTTATAGTTAGGAATATGACTGCCGGTGCATAAGGCGCCAAAGTAATTGTACACTCATGTGTCTTATGGTTACCAACGCACTTTACGCAGACTAAGCTAATTTTGTTTTGAGCTGGTTTTATTTCAATAAAGAATAGCGGGATCGTTTTTTCGTGTGGTGCTGTTGACATTGTGAATGATTTGGTCAGCATGCCCAAGTTCTCTTAGTTCAGCTTTAATTTCCCCAACATCTGCATTTGGATGCATATTTCTTAACACAACTTTAAAGTTTCGATCCTCTTTTAATTTAAAAGTGTAGTATTTAGTGCCTTTTGATCCTAAGCATGTTTATTACTGCAGAGTACTGCTCATGTTTATTAGTTTGTACACATACTTCGTTATTGGCAAAGCATTTAAGTAAATAATTATTTTTACCAATCGTGCCTGTTAATGCGTCGGTTAGTGTTTTAATTTTAGTTGAATTGCCATTATATTTTGTTTTCTTTTTGACTTTCAGTTTATTTTTTTTTTTTTTTTTTGTTCAATACATACACACAAATGTGCACTTGAGTTCTAATCACGCGCACTTTTAGGTTAAGTTCATCATGTGGCTTTAAATTTCTTTTCAAGTTTTAAATAGTTGACAAAATAGTTTTTTCATGAAAGTTTGTTAACAATTTACAAATATGAAATATTTTTCTTTTGTGATATTTATTTTATTATTTGAGCGCAAAAATTTCGCAAACACAATTGACGGTTATTCAAATTTTATGATCTATTTATATGTGTATTTGTAGTTCTGTCTTTGATTTTTTTTTTATTTTTTGAAGTTCTTGGTACGAATCTTTGGATAATACCAATGTATCCTACCGACTGCGCCAATTAAAGTATTATAATAATAATAAAAACTAATATATATATATATATACCTTATAACTTAAGGTAAATTTTATTTTCTTTACGTGGTTACACTTCGAATGTCAAGACAAAAGTAAAGTATAAGAAAATAGGAAAACTAAGAACTCACGAATATTCATTAAATTAAAAAAGGAAAAAATGAATAGAGAGAGAGAGAGAGAGAGAGAAGTTATATTGGTCACATTGAGAGAACAGGGCGTGTAGCGGGTTGCTTAATCGGACGATTGCATAATAATGGTCGTGGTGGTCTTGCTCCTCCCTAAACATATGATATCCTGCATTATAATATATTTTCCTTATTATATTTTCGCGTGGAATAACAAAAACATATGAGCTAACAACAGGGAAAAAAAAAAAACCATATCTACTTCCACAGCCGAAATAAGAGAACACAACTCAAGTTGAAACTTAGCACGAGAATAAAAAAAACTGGACGAGGATTTATCGCGTTCGCTGGCGATTGAAAAACCTCAACAGCCAGGTCGTTTGTCATGATCGGCACAAGATAGCGTTGCGCCGAAGTCGCCCGCCTTACCATTGGCCATTCGTATGCCAAACAAAAAAATCTTGGAATGGCCCCTTTTGTCACTTGCTGTCTATGCCAGCCTATTACCCTGCACGGAATCCCCTATATACATCTTAGCAAATCATGATTTCAACCGACGAATGGCGCGAAAATAAGTTAACACCCTGTTTCATAACAACCGAAAAAAATATACCAAAACAAATGCTTGCACAAAAAAACATGCGTTAACAAACTATTTGGTAGATTTAATACAAAATAAAAAAACATAAAATAAGCGCAATAAAATTATATGTATAAACAAAGGAATAATTTGATATAAATGCAATTCAACATATGGTTATATATATAATAAAAAAAAATTTACATATACAAAACTTTTTACAATCTCCTAAAATGTATTTATAAAAATCAAAAAAAAAAAACATTCAAATATTTCTGTAAGGACAGGAACTCGGCAATTAAATTTCTATTTTTTTTTTTTCTAAATAACTTTATATTAAACTAGTAAACCCGGC
>JBAMBQ010001777.1:0-37997 GCA_037044495.1 Stegana nigrithorax | reverse complement strand
CCGATAGTCGTGTGTTAAGCACTCGAGTGTTGATGATCACTTTAGTCTCGATTTTCTCGTAGATCACATCATTATCTTGCACCATTACAGATATTACAATTTTATCGTTATTCTGTCATTTGGTCTTCTGAACCGAGGTCCAAACGTTCTTTACGGGCTCAGTGATATAATCCATGATTAGCGGACAAATGTCATCGATTTGTATGGTAAAGAAAACACGCTGCAGCCCCGGCTCATCTCAGGAGATAAGAGAACAAGAAAAGTTTAGTTAAGAGATAATAAATTGAAGGCATGAGAGTTCATTGATTTCGAGTGAGAGTAAAATTTTAATACGAAGCTTTGACATTAATTAATGATGATTAATTTCCTGACAAAGTGCTCGATTTTTTTTATTATTGTATTTTGAAAATTCTTTACCTGGAATGGACACTTGAAAGCCATTATCCAATAACTCGAAGTCAATGTTTGGTACTTTATAAGCGTCAGTTATCAATAATCCACAAATACTCAAAGCAAAAAGAAAATCGACTCTCATGACGCAGTAATGAATTACAAATAAAAATTAAAATTATAGCTGCAGCATCTGAATTCAACTTGCGACTGGAAGGTTTTCACAGAGAATGAGATGCTGCAGTTCGACTTTTGCTAATAAACCTGTTCTAAATATCAGTTGAGCATGTATGAATATGCTCCAGCTTTAATCTTTAAATATGTTTTAAATTAAACACTTAAAGCTTTGCTCCAGCTCTAAGCATAATAACTGATAATGCTATTCTAGTAAAGAGCTTTATATTGATCTATCAGAAACTTACCAGTCAAGATCGAGTTGGCACATCGAAAATAAATTAAAAATCTTCAAAATTACACTTTTTAGTCTAGAACATATATTTTTTGTATTGATTATATTTACAGTATTTAAAAACTTATTGTTAAAAAAATCAGGTGTGCAGTTCACACACGGTCGAAGTAAGTAGGGTTTATTTAATAAAATATTGGTACCAAGTTTAAAAGGTTTTTTACATTTTATGTTTTAAATAAGCTGCATAATTTCATCAATCAAATTTGAATTTGGCAAAAATGATTTATTTATTAAAATTGGTTACTGTTAATTCAAATAAGTTGTTCAAATTAAAGAGTTGTCTCTGGTAAACTTCTGTTATCATATTTGTGTAATATTTTAATAAAACTCGCCTTTGCAGCTTGAGCGATGGTGTAATTGATCTGAGATGATCATTGTTTTTTGACAGAACCTTTGGTTATCTCAGACAATAATAAAATTGGCTTAACTCTAAAGCGCAAAGAGAGAATTTTACTTCATACTAGGATCTTTACTACTCATATGAGAAAATTCTAGAGTTTTGTAATAAAAGCGGTTTTAAAGATTATTGTATTATAATACTCGTATATTTTGAAATTCGTACGGTTAATTTAAAAAAAGGTTAGACACTACGAATGTGAGCTATGTTTTATATATATGTATGTGCGTATGTATGGTATGAGTTGCAACAACGCAAGAACTACCATTGGGAAAGCATTGGCTTAAATTGAAGAATAATAAATTTTATCTTTCAAATCCATGGAGCGTAAGTTTCGTCACTAGAGTCTGTTAGCCTTGACGATTAGTGACCAAAATTATTCGCCATAGTTTTAATTAAGCTGACAGCTGTGTATTTATTGGAAAATTTTATTCTTTTTTGCCCGGATCTTGTTCAGTTGCTTCTCTACATCTCTAATGTATTTGTCAGGAAGGCAATTTTCACGCATGTCCTGTATTTTTGCGTTTATTATTGATTTAATGTTTGCCTCACGTTGACGTTCATCTTCAAGCCATTCACTTGTGCGTGCACGTTCAAGATCCAATAGACGTCGCCGTTCGATCTCTTTGTCATTCATCTGTTGTATTATGTCACGTCGATAAACGCAACGTCGGCTTTCGCGTTCTTTGTCTACTTTTTTCTGTTTCTCTTCTTCATCCTTAAGACCTTGGATGAGTACTTTAAAGTCCTCTTCGGCATGTGCAATCTGCAGAGCCAAACGTGCTTTCATATCCTGCGCCTGCATGGCACGTGCCTCTAACAACTCCTTTTCGATCTCGCGTTTCTTGATTGCTGCCGCTTTTTCCTTTGCGCGGTACTCCCTCTCAATACGATCGCACTCCCGCAGGTAGGCCAGCTCGTCGTTTTTGTTTTTCGTATTCAATGCCTTCTCGGCAAGCGTATAAAGACGTTGATGTCGGCGTTCAGATTCCTGTTTGTAGACCCGTTGTTCATTCCTAAGCTTTTCTTCTTTCGCGTGCTTCTCTTTCTGGTAAGCAACAATGCGCATGTCAGCTATGCGTTCTTGCTCGCATAACATTTTTTTGAAAACTTCTGATATCTCTTTCAGTTTCTGTAATTCGGAGCGAAATTTCCGTTTACGTTCGAAAACGAGTTGACGCTGGCGCTCATCTTCCTCCTTAATTAAATCAGTTGCACGTCGAGCGACCTTTGCTTCCTCTTCGATTCGTTCTGCTTCTAAGAAGCGTAAATTCTCGCGCTCACTCAACTGCTTGCGTATCTCTTTGGCGTATTTTGTACGTTTCTCTAGCTCTTTGCGACCCTGTTCATCCTCTTTGTTAAGCGCCTCTCTGGCGTGTTTATTAACTAGTTCCCGCAAACGATCATCATCCTTCCTAAGTTCTTCGGCAATAAGTTGCTTTTCGTGAATCTGTGCATCACGAACGGCATGACACTTGGCGTCCAATATCATGCGGTTTACCATCTTTACTTCTTCCTCCTGTTCCTGTCGTGCGATAAACACTCGATTTAATACTTTCGCTTTATCATCGAGTTTTTCAGCTTTATAATCGTCAGTTTGGCCAGCCTGTAACTTTTCATTGCGTTCATCGTCCATTTTCTTAAAGTATAAACGTAAACGTTCGGTCTCTTCCAACATGCGGCTATTTTCATCCTCTTGACGCTTCAGCTCCTCAATACGATCTTCGACACTGCTGACTTTTGAACACTCTTTGAGTCGCTGTAGTTCTTTAGGCAACAGAACCAAATCCTTAGGTTTCATATCTTTTTTGCGTTGCACCAAGGCGCGTCGTAACTCCTTCGTATCAAGGCCAACCATTTGCTCGCATTGTCGGTGAAACGGCACGTGCGTAATGCGGGGACCGCCATAACGTCTCGCCTGAGACAAGAAACCAACTGCGGATTTGGCGCGTTCATTGCGAACATACTCACGCTTTATGTCCTTACATTTCTGCTGCAGTTGCTCCGCAGCGCTCAAAAAGCGCACATTTGATGCCGAGAAGCATGGCATGCTGTTAAGCTAACCAATTATCAAATATTACTAAAAATTGTTAGGGATCCCAACAATACCGCGTATAAACTATAAAATTCGCAATAGCAAAAAATAAACCGAACCAAACCGTCACAGAAAATAAACGTAATGACAAGGAAATTCAATTCTAAACTGTAAACGTTGTTAAGTAAAAAACTAATTTGAAATACATAACAACATAATCCATTAGCTACTATGTGATACGTTTGTTTATATTGAGTAAATTACTGTATTTATTATCCTATCAAGTTGGTAGCCATAGAAGCATAAGGATATTAAATTACTGAAATAAATTCAATATCGACAATCACACCTATTTTATGAATGGCTTGTAGAGAATTGTCTTTGGACTATACACCACATTTTAAAGGGTGCAAAAATTCAGCAGATGAGTGTAACAGTCAAAATTTTAAACTTTGCGCATGTATTTTAACTTATAGAAAAACTTCATATAATTTCATAATTTTTGATTAAATAATTTGCAGTTAATACTAACTAAAATCTGAGAAAAAACAAGCGGAAAGTTCAAAACCATCATGATTCTCCTTCTGTGCGGATTATGCTTTAAATTTTGTGAAGTACTTGCTATCCTTATATGTATTCTAACTAACCTCCATTGCAATGCCACCAGTGTTTTCCGCTTCAAAGTGCATGTAACTCCAATTTTTATAGGCCAACTGTTCTGCAGTTGTAACGCGCAGAAAGTAAGCTGTAAGGTGCGCAGATTAATGAAGGTCAGACCTACATAAGAAATGTTGGATATGTCTGGCCCATGTAAAGCTAAGATTATGATGAAAACATTGGAAGCTAATTAGTATCTTGACCTAAATACGGTAGATAACCAATTTGTTTTTCATACTTTCTGGTTCTTGAAAGAGGAAGAGAGGTGGTGATGGTTGACACCCCATGGGGGTTACTCAGTTATAAGTAAAAGTTTTTGTACTTATTTCAATCTTTACTGTTTTCTTAACTTATTTTGTTCTGAATACTCGATGGTTTGTATTTGGCTGAAGCATGTATATATGAGATGATGATACTACTAGTAAATAAATTGTATGTTTTGACAACCAAATCGAGTGGGAGATGATACCTGGCAGATGTTTGGAGTCGTCATTACTGTCTATGGTCGGGGCTCGTAGCTTCAGACAGACAGTCAAAGGCAGACTTCGTACGAAATGCGTTGAACATTTATTTTTGATGTGTTAACATCTATAGCCGCAGTAAAGTGAATTTGAAATTTCATGCAGAAAACGCATCAGGTTCTCGCATGCTAAAATCATGAAAACAAACATTTTCTTTCTTAAAGTCAAAAATAGAGATTTCAGTAAGTGCAACAGACGCAAATAGAGGTGCTAATTATTTCAATGACAAAGAGTGAAATGACCAGTATTATTTTGTTTTAGTCAATTTCAATGTTGCAAATCTGTAATCCCACTAAACATTTGCCCTCTTGCTTCAACTTTTCAACATGTTTACCAACACTGCAGCTACAACTACAACTCTAATACAAAGCAGTCGGTCCGAAACAGCTAACACGGCTCGTGCATACATATCTTTACACACCGACATATACGTAATGATGTTTATGCGTTTATCGAAAGAAGAAACTAGTAATTTTGTAAACAAAAAATATTACAACACACTTAAACTTCCATAACTCGAACTTCTCTAAATCAAATTTTCTATAACCCAATCTAAATCAAGTAGCAATAGAGTTTAGGCAGCAAATAACATACAATTCTTCTTCCATAACTCGAACTTCCATAACTCGAATTTCACCATAACTCGAACAAAAATTTTGGGATGTGCTAAGTCGAATTTTTAGCGAAAATCCCCGATTATTTTAATTTTTTGTGTTTTGTTTTGAGAACCTTGCGTTCGAGGAAATCCCGTAAATTATTGCTTTACTTTTTCGATTTGTTTTCACTTCTTTTGTATCAGTCGCGCTTGATAATCAATGTGAACGAAGAGGATGACATACCTTTCATTTTCTTGAATCACATTGAAGAAAATTGAAACTTGATGGAAGTTGATTACGAGATATGGTCAACAGTAAATAAAATAACTTCCAATGTTACTCTTCAGGATTATATTGATGTAGATAATGAAGTTTGCCCATCACAGTTTCCTACAGACGAAGACATTATTGTACATTATAGTTTTGAATTAGTGGATTAGATTGTAAGTGCAACGGAAAGTGATGAAGAGGGTTCAGTGGCGGAAATCATTCATCATCCCTCCAAGAACAATATAGAAGGCGCTTTCAAAACTTTGAATATATATAAACAAACGAGTGTTACTACCACTGATGATCATTGTAAGGCTCTGAACAAACTTGAATCTCTTTTTGTTGAAAATAAAGAAAATTTTCAGTCACTAATTTCTGATTTTTTTAGTACTCTGTAACTATTGAACAGTACCTAATTAAATGATTTGAAATTAATTAATATACATACATATGTATTCGCATTTTAAAATAAATATAAAAATGTATAGGTACATATACACTATTGCAGTTTTTTTTAACAAACCTAAAAAAAAAAATTCTGTAAGTCGAAGTCTCCATAAGTCGAACTTTGTCTTTGGACAATGGTGATTCGAGTTAGGGAAGTTTGACAATATATAAATTTTATATAACGCTTTTGTTAAATGTTGATGTGTAATAAAATTTGCTCGTAAAACAAAACTAACATTTCACTATATTTCACAAAATGACTTTACACATTTAGGACATTGTACTAATGTGTTAGATTTGTTGCCGTTCACATGTAGTGACAAAAATGCTAAAACTAATAAAAATAAGAATTAAAATATAGAAATTTTATAATATTACAAACAAATCAAAAGAAAAACGGTAACACATCTCCCCTGTGGTCGGATAAAGTGAGGTTTTTTTGATGCGATAGCATTTATAGCAGCGGTTTCAATGTTTAAATGATACGCCAAATAAGTGTCCCGTATGAAATGGTGTGTGCGCGAAATCTACGAACAAATTATCGAATAACCGACCACCATCCGACGATGCTTCGTGTGTGTGACATCGTTGTTGTTGTTGCGAGTGAGAAGTTCTGTTTCTATTTCTATGCGAAATATACTCTTTCAATATAAGCAAGCACCTATTATTTCATTTCAGACAACATTTCATACGGCACACGAATACACATAGAGTTCCACATGTTTGATTGCCTTTATCCCTTTCAAGACCAGTGTTGCCGATAAGCAAGATTTGATGGAAGCTGATTGTGCATTTAATATTTTTGTATAAAATATATTATTCAGATTTTCACAAAAAGTGCATTTAATGGTTTACAAAAGAAATTAATTGATGAAAAACTAATTTGTAAACTAAAATTGTTCACTTTTGTCTCAGGATTTTTACAAAAACAATGTTGCCTATAGGCATTTTAATTCGGACCTGAAAGGGTTAAGCAATTAAAAATTATATTTTGATTTTGCAAAACATATAAAAATTAAGGCAGAAAACAGTGTTTTATCTCAGTGTTTCCTATCTTATCTTATTTTAGCTATCACTGGCCTATTTTGACTATGGTAGAAAATGAAATAAAATAAAATAAAAAAAAAATTTTTTATGTATTTTTTTAAACGAGTAATTTTAATCTAATAACAACGATATCGTATCTCCCCTGTGTTCGGATACAGAGTGGTTTTTTTTTGTGTTTTTGCTAATATTCAGCTTTTGGCGTCACGTCACAACAATAGTCAATGTTTTGTATGTGTGAGGTATATAGTACCTAATCACAGTAATTTTTTCTGAAATGTA
Source organism: Stegana nigrithorax (assembly GCA_037044495.1). Classification (NCBI taxonomy): domain Eukaryota; kingdom Metazoa; phylum Arthropoda; class Insecta; order Diptera; family Drosophilidae; genus Stegana; species Stegana nigrithorax. Next base: position 30,889 of record JBAMBQ010001777.1, on the reverse strand, counting down.
TCCTAAGTCGTTTGTACGTTGGAATATTTCTTTGGAATTTTTGAACGCAGGTTTTCGCGTTGTTTACTACTGTTTCAGTGCTGTTGAAAATGAATGTAGTTCACAGTTCACGTAACAGCTCTATCTCATCTTGTGGACTAAGGGCTTCTCTCTTTTGTAATTTTTCAAGCGCTAGTCACACGTACAGTTCAATTAGTGCAGATGGTTTTCACAGTAAACGTGAAAAGTTGTAAAATAAAACACTAAGTGAACAGGATACAATACTAGTGAAAATTTTTCCTTAAACTTAACGAGGCATAGTTTTGCATTGTGCACTACTGCTTTAGCAGAGAATATATATACTAAGAAGGCGCATCTCGTACAAATTGCGTGCTAAGTTCAAATAACAGAATCAAGCAGCGGTGGCAGCGTGAAGTGGAAGGCAGTAATAGTATTATTACTATATTACACGAAATCAAAAGGAACAAAATGACCCGCAGTAAAAGCCAGTGTTAATTGGCATTTAACCATATTGTCACCTCGACCGAATGTGTTACCTACGCAATGAGGGCTAACTGGTCTATTTTTGTGCACTCACAAAAAAATTACAAAGTCGTAACACTTACAAAACTTGCACTGAATGGCATTTTCACACAAACAGTCACAGCATGAAAGTTTAAGTGTTAAAAAAAAGTTCTTCTGAGTGTTTAGTGACTGTGACCTTCAAAGTGACTGACAATTGCTTCTTCTTAACTATAAAAATATGGTGAAAAAGACGCACAAAAGTATCTGAACTTTATTTTTGTTTTCTGTTTTTCATTTAAAAAAGAAGTGCAAATGTTTTACGTCTTCAAAATTATCATTTTCTTTGCACAATTCCGCGCACAAAGTCAAAAAACTTACTTATGACTTGTTACCTGGTTTTTCGTTCGGTACAAGAATAATGACGAAAGGAGCAAAAAGAGCTTTTTTTTGGTTACGAAAATCCATTTCGGTACAAAAATGGCCATTATGACTTTTTCAGCACTGTGACTTCATTGTGACTGCACTTAAATGGACCCGTAAATGTGTAGTCATTTCGTGAAATGTTGTTTTTTATTTTGCGTGTAAATTTCATTACATTTCACAATTTATCAAAATTGGGAAAATACCTAATAAGAAGCTCCCACAAAATACTTGGCCAAAAAGAAAACAACGATCGTGATGATTCTTAAACCTTTAAGAATGCAACTCTGCGTCGTTGCAAGTAACCCTGTAGCAAGGGCGACAGACACCTGATGTAATCATGGTGTAATCAATAGAAGGTAGCGCAAATTATTTATCGAAATCGGACCACTCTCATTTGAGAGAGAATTTTAATACCATACGACGTCATCTGAAATTATTTTTAATAGTAACCCATTTAATTCATAAATTATATTTGATAAATTTAAATTAGATTTTTTAACGTATGTTGGTGTTGTGTTGCATTAAAGTTTAGAAATTAGGCTATGGAGCAAAATACACTAATTTTAGATGACGTCATTTGCTTATAAAATTCTCTTTCTAATGAGAGTGGTCCGATTTCGAGAGATAAAAAGACCCGGTTGGCGCCACCTTCTATTTATTACACCATGGACAGACATATATATATAAACGACAAAAGTTGGCAACTTGTCTTTAGTTTCTTCTTCTTTGTCCCGAGTTATTGTATATTTTCGTATGGTATTTTATTAATAAAAGGTGATTAACAGTAGAAATAGAATGCTTTTAATCTTAGAAAGTTATGTAATGTGCTGTGGTCTACCACAATAAAACTAAATGAAACTCCCGATAATGCAAACTAAAGAGTGCTTTGTAAAGAAATTTCGCAAAATACACAGTTCTTTCTTTGATTGATTACAAAAAAACGAGCGGATGATTGGCAAACAGATTAATTAAAAACAATCGCACTGTGTTTGAGTGTGCGTGTTGGTGTCCCAGTGTGGAATTGTTTCTTTTTTAATATTTATTATTTAAATTTTTGTTGTTAATATTTTTTTTTTGCTAGTAATAATTATTTCTTTGTATTTTAATAAAAAAAAACAAATCAAAACAAGATATGGATATTTTGGATATCGATGAGGCGCTTAAGGATGATTCATTCATGTAAGTTTGGATATTTTTGGCATGAAAAGCAGCATCTGTTTTATATTTGCGACTTCTACTTTGTTTTTCCAGTTTTCTGGCGGACAAAACACACGACGACGTCTCTAATATACTGCAGCAATGGAAAACGAACAATTCCGGCCTGCCCGCACAGCAAAACGAACAATGTAAGTGTGTGTGGGCATTGAAAATATCTTACCAAGTGTCTACTCATATATAAATGGCACTTTCTAAATAATAAAAAATTTGTTAGTAAGTGGGTTAACCTGGCGGTAGCATTCTTGTCTTGTCGGCGTCGACTGTTAAATGTCGGCGACAGTTAGTAAGCGGTTGTTATACGAATATGTAGTTAGTGGTACAGGTACAAGAGCTTGGATATGCTATATTTGGTCGAGCTGGTTTATTTACATACATATGTATATACAGGGTGGCGCAAAAGTAATGTCATAGTGCTTGTTCGAACGAGAACATCGCTGCTTTTTGCGACGACGTCAGAGAGAATCCACAAACATCAAAGAGGCCACGATGCACACAATGAGGTATCAGCAGATCTAAAATGTTGAAAATGTTCCCCTACAAAGTGCTAACTGTTCACGAATTGCTGCCTGCGGACCATTACTTTTGCACCACCCTTTACAAATGTCTTGGCATTGCTTGTTTGTCTTTAGCTTGTTAAAAAAAACGAAACCAGAAACACTAAAAGCAAACTATTCGCTTTGCAAAAAAGTAAGAAACTAATCCAATACTCAACCATCTAATTTATGACTAACTTTAGTTTTGTCCTCAAGAAAAATTTGCCATTTTTATATACAGTTGAACGTCGATTATCCGGGTTGCTCGGGACCGGCGGGCTCGTCCCGGATTGTCGAAAATCGCGGTTAAACTTCTAAAAATTCCATTTTCTCTTTAACTGAAAAAACTTTTCTTGCTCTTTTTGTCGATTTTCACGAATAAAATAAATGGAAATGAAATTGGATATGCAGCACATTCATTACATAAACATAAAAAGGGGAATCCCAGAATTTTAATTCTAGTAAATATGTACATACATACATATGTGCATTATATGTGCTTCACGGATAATAGAGGCACAAAATCAACCACTCAGCATCCCGGTTAACAGATATTCCCGGTTAATAGAGGCCCGGATAATCGAGGTTCAACTGTAATTAGGTCGCATTTTTTTTTATCTTTGTCTCTTATTGGAATATAGATAACAGTTTTTAACGTAGGCATACGAAAGTGAACAGAAGGATTGCAAAGCAATTAATTCTCAAGTTCTATCTTATGAGTTGACAACTCTGAATCTGAGCGGTTCGAAGCTGCGTAGAACGTGTATCTGTCATATCGAGAAATATACCAAGAAACAAAATTGCAGAAGGCCTATGAAGATGGCTCATAAACAAAATAAATGTCACACAACTAACATTCAATGTAATTCGTGGTGTGACTTCAATAATACTTCAGCAATGCCGCCAACTCCAGCAACTACGCCTTCTCTACTGGGCACAAGCGAGTCTGACTGGTATCGCATACAATTAAGCGGTGCAAAGCATTACCCTGACGAGGCTTTGCTGTCTATGCTAATGGGCATCATTGATCCAGAAATATTTCAGCCCATCGCATGGAAAGGTATCAGCAGCAGGATTGAATTATATGTAAACAATGCTGTAGCTGCCAAGCGTCTACACAGGCTTAGCCACCTCGCATGCATGCCAGATGGTAAATTAATCGATTTCTATGTGAGTGGCCATTTGCCAACTGTGCATATAACGGAGGATTTAATTAATTCTGTAACCCAAGCTATCGCAAAGCGTTATGATGCTACCCGAAATGCATTGGACTTGTCAGAGTTCCATGCGGATAAGCACGTAAGGAATTACTTTTGTGCGTTGCAACTGCCTGTAGTGCTGCATACCGTAATGTCTATTGTGAAGCAGAAATTTCACTTAGTTCTGGAGATCGATGTTTTTCGCAATAATTTGTCGACAAAATGTCGAATGTTGAAAGCGTTCTATATGCGTTCCAATAATTTAATGCATTTAGTCAAATACTAAACTCATCTTGTCTGGCAATGCTATAAAGGTAGCCGATGAGCTCCGCTTCCTTAGCAAGTACGCATTGTCTGAACTATCGCTGGCATGTAATCCTTTGATGCAAACCATTAAGCACAATGCTGCAGTCAGCTTTTTGCCTATGCTTGAACGTTTAAATTCGATCAGAATTAGTTCTACGCTACCTAAATTTCACAGCCATTTCTTATTTGAACCAGTTGTTGAAGGTTTTGTGATAAACTTTATTCAGTTTTTTTATAGTAATTATGATTCAAATCGACAACAGCTGCAGCCACTGTACAGAGCGACCACCATGTTCTCACTCTCAGTGTCTAAAGCTATTTTGCGAACCGTTAGCACTGACAATCTTACAAACAGCTACAAAGTCTACAACCGTAACTGATTTAAGCCGTAAATTTGATTTAATGATTTATGAGTCCACTTGTCGTCATATCGTTTTGAGTGGCATATTTACGAAACTTAATGGTGAAACACATACAAAACGTAATTTCCAACGCAGCATTTATATACATGAAGTCGAAGCGAGATGATTCGTGGTTTATCACAAACGACATATTGAGCATTAATGAAAATCAGCTAAAGGCAAAGTCAACAGCGACTGTATCATCACATATCTTTCCATGCCAACGTGCCGCAATCTGACTTGGTCATCGAGCCAACTCTTGAGCACGCGTTGCTTATCGGCGTGCCACAGGCAAATGACGATGACATTGTTGATATTTATTTTGATTTGCTAGAAGCCGATGAGATGGGCTTAGAGGTAGATTCCGACTTGTCAGACATCGACATTTCGCCAAACTCAATTAATCCTGCCCGCAATTCATTCATTCATTTCATCATTCATTTTAAATAAACAAATTCAATTACATCAAACAATTATAAACTTACTTTTTATTTTCTCACTCATAAATCAATAAAAATAAACAAATACAATGCCAGCTTACAAACTTAACTCAAAAACATTTACGAGACCCAAACGAAAATCGACACAAAACCTGGAGAGTCAATTTGTGAGTAAATTTCTATTTTAAATTACTTAAAACTAATACTAAATATTGGTTTAATCTTTTCAGACAATTGCTTCACAACAGCATCAAAAAAAATCACCCGCGGTTGGTCTACAACATGCGGCAACGCCACTGCTTAATCTGGAAATCGGTGGCTTGGTCACAAATATGCACAAATCTTTTCTACAAGATACATCGCCACCGCCTTCGATACTCTCCTCAATGGAGATCTCAATGGAGCGCATGAATAACTCATTGATCACCTCAGCAGATTTTACAAACCTAAACTTTCTGCAGTCGACGCAGAGTCTAGATTTTGGTAATAATGAAAATGATTTGATTCCTGCTTTTCATTTCTCATCAAAGGCCACAGCAGATGGCTATACATTGAGCGACATGATACGTGACCGCAAGGCACTCGAGTCACTGACTATGTCTGGCGATGGAACGCTTAATAAGGACTCGCACATTGCACAGATCGATGATATTTCATTGACATTGAGTAAAACTGCGTCTGGCTGCAGTACCATGGATAATTCCACTGACAGTATTGGTGTGCTTCGCGGAATTGAGTGCAATAGTCAAACGATTGAAATAAACGGCCAGCAGCAACAACAAAAACGAGACTTCATGTTACATAATGGTACAGGATCTACAACTACTATAATGCAGCGTACAATGGTGCTTAGCGATGAGATGATTGGTGATATGACATTCAATCTTGTCGAAAACAGTATGCAGGGCAGCATTGCATTAAACTTGACACATGACGTGGTGATTGCACAAACGCCAACAACTCCAGGCTCAGAGAATATGACGTTTAAGAAACCAGCGATACCATTCAATGAAACAGTGCTGGTTAATAATAATAATAACAAAATAAATACAACGTTCGAATGTCAGCAGGAGAACTTAACACCCGATAGTCGCTGCGAGACGCCGGAAAATGCCGGTAAAATGTCAACTACTATGCGATTTTATGAATCAACGCCTCAGACGGCAAGCATACGACATCCGCGGCAAAACAATAAGCAGCAGGCGTATACGCCGACAATAAAATTGACAGATGACGTTAACATCTCGCCTATAGTAGCGCAGAATTTTAGCGCGCAGTCTCATAATGCGACATGCGTATGGCTCAATAACACATATGAACCACAGCGTCCTGCCACGACTCAACCGCAACAGTCACTACTTAGTTCGGAAACTAGTTTGGAACCTTCAGGTTTGCCACAATTTTCAGAGACCTTAGAAATTTTGGATCAGATTAAAAGTCCTAATGATGAGACCTACAGTAAAACGCATATGAACATGCAGCGGGAAATGACAACACAACAACAACAAGCGGAAGATGCCCGCAAGCAAATGCAATGCGTTATGGATTTGGCGGAAGCTGAAGTGGAGCTGCTAGCGCAGCAAAATGACGAGGAGCAGTTTGAGCATATGCTCGATAATTTGGGTCGTGTGGAATTGAATGCGGAACAGTTAAAGATGCAAAAGTCGCTGGACAGCATTAGGAGGCGTTTCAATTCCAATGGCGTCACTTCTACGATCTCAAACTCTACAACAACACGAGAGATTTCACGTGAGGCGCAGGATATGCGTGAACTAACACAACATATGCAGGAGTTGCTTGGGGAAGACTTTGAGTCTGAAACTCGAGAGGCAAAGAATGTAACAATTGATCTAAAGGAATCGATAATTCGTCAAAGCGCACGTATTGGCAATAAAGATGCAAAAAATGGTGTAGCCGAACTTAAATCATCATATGAACTGTCCTCACCAGATTGTGGAAGCCAACATGCATCCTCTGCAGCCATGATAAACGGTCAGAGTGGGGAGCGTTTGTTGAGTCGTCGCAGTCGTCTTTATGATGATGTTAATCTCTCAATGCTTTCAAATAGCAATGGCAGCAGCTTGAGTGCAAAATCTTCCACAAATTCCACACCCTCTACTGCTGTGCAAAACGAGTGTGAATTGGTAACAACCGAAAGGCAATCCGGAGCTGAGACTGAAATGAATCCAACACAAGGGACTGAGGTGCCTTCCAAGCCATTGGCGACGGCAAGTGAATCCTCAATCTGCTACAGATTGACCGAAAAACGTGATCGCGATCGTTTCAAAACTATTAAGATTACTAAGCAACGAACAGAAATGGTCGTTGGCGCGGATGGAACTAAACTGAATGTGCCTTGTATTGATGGTGATGATGAAATTGATGAACTTGTTGGGACTGGTGATTATTCTGGTGCTGGTGAAGAACAAGAAACTGTACAAATGCCGCAACAAAGGTTCTCACGCCGTGAACGAAATACACCGGAAGCTTTTTTTAATAATAATAAATCGGAGGTAGAGCAATGTTCGGAAACACATCCCAATTACCTGACCTACAAAAAACCAAAGGATAAAATATATAATCGTAACTTACCGGAAATTCTTGCTCCCCCAATATCGGAATTGGTTACCACGCCGTCAGCTCCGATGTCACGCCTGGAGCCACGGTCATTATCACGCCCACGTTACATAAGTGGACTGCAAAAGTTTTCCGTTGTCAGCAAAGCAACATCAGCTGGCGATTTGCCAAAAACCTCAACAGCCAAAACCGTAAATGTGTATGGCAAGACGTCGCAAACACAAAATTATATGCAAGGCAAGAATTCAGCGGAAACATTGTCTAGGTCAGGCGAACTTAAAAGTCCCATGGGCATCAAATCGAAATCCTTTCATAATTTGTCTTCTAATTTTGGCGTTGGCCTATGCGGTGGTCTGTCAGCTCCACGTGCGAGCTTAAGCTTCGGTTTGCGAAAATTGAACAATGGCACAGCTAGCAGCACTTTGATTGATAAACAGAGCAAACTTGGTGCATTTGATGCGCCCAAGACGTCACATGCGACTGCCGCAAAGGTATGTCGACTGACCAGTTATCGAAGTTGTATTTGACAAATTTTTTTTCGTATTGATTGCAGCACAACGATGAGGGAATTTTCAAAGTTCCAAAGTTAGGACTACATGCGCCAAATGCGGTGAATTCTGCAACTGGTAATGCGAAGCGTGGTATCACGACTGGTGGACTTGCGCGACCGTCTTCTGGCTATTACAGTATGAATGTAACAGGTAACAAGACAATGCAACAGCAATCAATAATGGAGGGTGAAAATGAACCGAGGGGTCGACATTCACCCACAGAGGTAAACGAGTGTTGTGGCATGTTAAAATATTGTTTATACGCCATTTTTAACTTGCAGAGTCTCTCATCAGCTTCGTCACGTGGCAGCTTATATGGCGCCGGCGCCGGAATTGCCTCCAAACCAATGATTAGTAATGGATCAAAAGCGCTTGACACTACTGCGTTGTTGACGTCCAAACTTACGCAGGCTACGACTGGCGGCTCAGCCATACCGAAACCTTCCGGATTACGGCCACCATCAAATGTAAAACGTAGTGGCCTCCCGCGTCCATCCAGCATTGTGCGACGATAAGATTCTGCTAATAATCCTTAAACTTTATATATTTATACTGAATATTACGAATAATGTTAGCCCAAAAAACAAAAGGAAAAGAAAATAACCGTTACTGCGCTCTCGTCACTAACTTCTTTCCTGGCGCTCATTTTCTTTGTTATAAGTCAATCTATTTGCTATTGTCCAATGTTCTCGCGCAAAGTCCGACATTTTTTTCGCAATCCTTGTTATGGGTTATTGTCCGTGTTTTCGTTCCAAATTTAGTAATTTTTTTAAACCTTGTAAGCTGTGCGATATAACACCAATGCCTTGAAATATTATTATCGCAATTCTTTTTTTTGACGAAATACGTTAAACAACAGGAAAACCAACTATTGTTATATAAATGAAAAAAATTGTTAAAGAAAAAAAAAGAAGGAAGAAAGAACAAACAACCGTTATCGAATAATAATTTTTAACATATACAATAAGTTTTTTGCTCAGTGGGAATAAAAAAAATTTCCAAATTACAAAAAATACTAAAGATAAAATTAAACTATTGTGGCATAAACACATTGTAAATTAAATTACGCATATACATATATATTTTTCAATCGGTACATTTTCTGATTTTGTAAAAAAGAACCAAACTTGATCTGTAACATTTGCAAATGTGACGAAGTTTATACCATTAAAATGGTTTTGTTTTAAACAAGAAAGGAAGCGAAAAGAAAAACTCGTAATTATTAAACTCGTTGCTACAATTAGCAAAAGTAGGAAAAATCGAATCGCCTTCGTTTGCAATATTGCAGTCATTATTTCATATTAAAATAGTTGACTGAGCAACACATGCATATCTCGCATTTAGTTCATAACTGTCTAATTTATGATTGGTCACGCAGGTTAACGACTATCAAACTATTGCTTACACACGAGCCATATATTTTTAAGGCTTCAATTTGTTTTCATATTTAACGTCGCGTCTCGCACGTCACTGGAGTTTGTGGTACGCATCATACATACCATTGAATATTTCAGAAAGCAAATAATAAAACTAGTACTGAGTGTATTTTATAGTTTATGTTATATAAATTTAAAAGATTTTTTTGATTTATTTTCAACCAGCGAGCTCGTTTGTGCTACTCTTTTGTTTGTTATAGAATTCTATACTTGGAACACGCCTTTTTGGACGCATTACTTTTGCTATTACAGAAAATATATTGTTCGACTATAAGAATCAAAACAATAAAGTAAAAAACTGAACGAATTTTATTAAAATACTAAGTAAATATTTATCTATACATATAAACAAAAGCAAAAAAAAAGTGAATTTTTTCTGTCCACTATGCGTTGCTATTCCATTTATCCGATTGTGGCGAAATTGTGTGGTGATCGGAGTTGTGCGCACGATCGCAAGTTTCTAGGCTATGGCTTATGAAAAAAATAGAAGCCTTGCTCCCTATTTGATACAAAATCTACATACCATATATCTTTAGAAACATTTCACGTAGATGAAAGTGATTTTTTACCTAGGTATGTAAAGCGCATTGAGAAATATGCCGCTTACATAAGAAAAAAAATTTAATGAGCCGTAAGAAAATAGTTTGTAACTCAATATAATTGTTAAATTCCTTTCATTAAACTTGCAGGCAAACATAATCCGACTGGTTAAACATTTAGCAAACACTACATATTCCAAAAGAAAAGTATCACTCCTTTAAAATGGCTCCCTACAACAGGTTTAGTTGTTATATGCGATCCGTTACTGTATGCCAGTCTGACTGCGTATCTGGTAATCGGCAACATTCCGAAATCATTACCATAGATCTCAATGATTTCTCTGATTTGATTTTCTTAAATCACCTCCATCACTAGGTTAACTAAATGAAGCAACACTTTTTACGTTGCGTTTTCGATTTCTTTTTAATACTTATATTAATATTTAGAAAAAAATACAGCAGTTAAAATCGTAAAAAAAGAAAACATTTTACAAAAATTATAAAGAAGTATTTCGTAAAACTCGAAACAAAGCCATAAAAAATAAATGCCAAAGAGCAGATTAAAATGCTAGAAATCAAGACATAACAAGAACAGATACAGCAGTGCGTCAATTGTTTTTGATGATTTTCACTTGTTTTTAGTCCATATTAATGTGACTTGTCCGATTAAGTTTGCCAATGCGCTTTGTAGAATGTTGTTTTCTTTTTTAATTTAATGATTTTGTTGTTGAGGAGCGGCAACTTGTGTCGGTTGTTGCGAAGCTGCAACTTGGGGCGGTTGTTGTTGAGGCTGCTTCTGTTGATGTTGCTGCTGCTGCTGAACTGGTAATTGAGCGTTTTGTTTGGGCGTGGGCGGGTTTTGATTGTTTACCTGTTGCTGGGGTTGTGGCTGCATAGGTGCTTGGTTAATTTGTTGCTGTACTGGCTGTTGTTGCACAGGTGCTTTCTGTTGTGGTTGGTGATCCACAGGTGCCTGTTGGTTGGGATTACTGGGCAATGCTTGCGGATGAGCCTGTCCCTGATTTGGCCCCGGTGCAACATGGTATACCTGATTCGGATTTAATTGCACGGGTTGAGGTTGCTGTTGGTAATGTTGCTGCGGATGCTGTTGGTGTGCTGCGTATTGACCCTGTTGTTGTTGATATTGTTGTTGCTGCTGTATATGTTGTTGGTTTGGCTGCTGGTAATGCATTTGTTGCTGCTGATGTTGTTGTGGATAGCCATTATTGGCTGCATGCTGTTGTTGATACGGCGCGTGAGCATCGGGTGGATAATAGCCTACTGGCATGTTAGGATGCGGCGGCAACTAATTAGATAATACAAAAGATACAATAAGGTTATTGTTGTGTTGTCTGTTAGCGATTACACTTACCAAACCCTGTTCAATCATGCGTTGCACTTCTTCTTGTCGTCTTCGCTCGAATTTCAAATACTCTTCGTGAGTATATTGCTTCTGCTGATCTACAGTCTCCCATTCGGGATCTCTTTGGAATTCGGCTTTTTCTGCTTGCGACATAAACTCTTCTAAACTAACAAGGCCATCATGATTTGTATCGGTTTCCTCGAAGTAATGCTCACGCATGCGCTCCAGATCCTCCGCGCGTTCACGCATGTCATCCTCGGGTAAATCGGCTTGATATACCTTATCTAACTCCTTGACAAAGAGCGCCTTTACTTCAGTTTCATCCCAAAAACCATTGCTGTCAACATCTGCGAGAAGAAGATACATTAATAATGATTTATACATTTTTTATGTTATGATTGTACCATGTATAGAGAAGAACACACGAGGATTGAAATCGGTTTTGTCCATGTGATCCTGTTTCTCCCAGACTTCCTCTAGTTGTGCCTTATTACCCGGATGGTGTACTTTTTGATGTTTCTTGTGTTTATCTAGCTTTTCCTGATACTCTGCTTCGAATTTCTTGCGATGCTCTTCGTCCATTTCTTTCAAAAAGGGAAGAAGAAGAAAACTTGAACTTTAATTACACAACTTCAAAACTAATTACGTATAGGTCCTGTTACACTGCATGCATAGCATTTTTTGACATAATGTTCAATAATATATTAGATGACGCTGAGCTTATCAAGAGCGTGTCAACGCAGAACATGATCCATTATACAAATTTTTTTTCAGAAAAAGTATCCCAAAACCTACCTTTCTTTAATGACTCATGTTCAAATTCCTTTTGCATTTCATATTCCTTGAATTCGCCACGGCGCTTGCGATCAGCCTCGGCAAGGTCATGAGATGTCTTGATTATAAGCTTACGTAGGTCTTCGATCTCGAAGGTGTGTTCGTTACCATGATCTATATGCTGTGGCACCTTCAGATGGTCACGGTCAATGTCATTACTCAGTTCATAGGCTTTATTTGCCAAACTCCGCAGCCGCTCCAATTCGCGACGTTTTATTTCGTCGAGCTTGGTGCGTACGTGGTGATTTACGTAGTCCAGCTCTTGTGCAATTTTGCCACTCTAAAAAAGAAGGTATCAATTATACATACATACGTGTACATATTACTCATCAATGTTTTTGCTTGCACTCATGGGATTTTTAAAGTTTTTATATAAATATACATATATATACTTACGCGTACGTCCGCTTCACTGGCATGATCAAGTTTTTTACGGAAGTCAGTATCGCTTTCGAGCGCTTCAACGACTTCTTTAAGGTAACGCTCATACTCCAAAGCGGCTTCCATGTCCACTGGTGCCGACTTAGTTGACTCCTCTGTCTTCTTTTTAACAACGGGCAGCGCTGTGCCTAGCGTGGCGATTGCCAAGCAAAACACGAAAAGTACGCGTCCGTTTTTGGCCATAACTGAATTTATTTTACTAATCTTGCTCTACGGAAGACAATGCTATAAAAAATAATTTATTTTTAATTTAATTGTGTTCGTATTATTTTGCTAAGATTCTGAAGTGACACGTCTTCTCGTCTATTCGTGAATTTGTTGCTATATAGCTAATTAAACAATAACATACATGGTGTAATAAATGGAAGGTGATGCCAATTCATGCTTTTTCTCTCTCGAAATCGGACCACTTTCATTAGAACGCCGAAATGTTGGATTTGTGACTTCATACAAATTTAGGGTATTTTTGAGCAGATTTCAAAATTTCTACTACTCACAACACTATCATATGTATGGATACTGTGCAGTAATACCAGATAAATCACTGGACTCTACTTTTAAATTTTCTCGAGTTTCCTTTTCGATTGGATCTACACCATCAGACGATGTTTTTGATATCTTCTTTTTCACTGGAACAGAGTTTACAGAGCCCGAGCTCGTTCCTTCTCACTCACGCACAGCTGATATTTTTAAGCAGTGGTGTTCTCTTCTGACTTATTTGCTATGCCAACAAAACGTAGATAAACATTGCGTCATGGTTGTCAGGGCGCCAAAATACTTTTGCTCATAAAAATTTGGGGTTTTTTTGTTCGTGAGAATTTTCACGTGAGCAAAAACAAAGACACTTTTACGTTGTTCATGACTGAAGCTTCAGCACAGTTTTTATGCTGTTGCTTCTCACTCACACACGATACCTATGCTACTTACTAAAGGTGTCACACCATCGATAGTTTTCGATATTTTAAAAAAAACTATAAAACTATAAAAACACTATCGCGATAGTATCGTTAAAGAAGCAATTAAAAAAAAAAATCTTTAATGGAACCTGCAAAAATATTAACTATATGTAATATGGACTCTTTATACGTTTACACAACTGTGGTGTATCACCTATTAAATATTCTTACCGTCAAGCATCTCGAAAACTGTATTAAAAACACGCCTTCAGCACCACCTCCACAATTAGCACTACCTGCACAATCAGCACTACCACCGAAAAAATTTAAAGTTACACAAAATTGCATTATTTTAACAAAAAGAATTTTCGGAGGGAAATTACCTGCGCTTCGAATGTTCCAGAGAAATGTTAGTGATGGAGTTCACAATGTAAAGTAACTTTCGATAGTATTTTAAAACCATCGATAGTGTTGGAAAATTAAAACTATCGATAGTACCATCGATAGTTTGACATCTCTACTACGTACCTAAGAGGTAGGGCTGGAGAAACATCGATGTTTACCAACATTGATATTTCGATATTTTCGGGGAAAAAAAATCCATATATCGATAATCGTCCTTTCCTAATAGCGACTTTTTTTAAGTTTAGTTTAATGGTTATGATTTATTGAAAACATTGCAACTTGTCCATTTATACATAGGTTTCTTATTACATAGGCATTATAAAACAAAAGATATTAAAACATATCAAAACAATAAAACAAAAGAAAACATTCTGTTCCAGGCACAAGTGATAATCTAATAATATTTAATTATTCAAAACCTGTCTCCATTCATTTTTATTGATGAAAAGAAGCATGAAAAAGTTCCAGGCTGCTGAATTTCCATATTTTGTCCGGCTGCCGCCTAAGGCAGATGCAGATGTATTTTACCTAGAGTACCCAATTCATATGCCCAGGCATCAAGTGAAATTTGTCTCTGCCAACTTCAAGAACAAGACTGTAAGTCACTGTAATCTAAAATCGCATTAAAATAAAGATTCGCAGGAAAAGGAACGATTTCTTCGTTTTTTTCATTACAGACTGTCTCCTTTCCACCTTAGGTGGAATCCAAATTAAGGTACTAACAAAAACCCTTTTGTTTTTCAAGATATCGTTACCAAATTTTGGACTTAATAATTTTAAGTAACATCCAATCATTTTCACTTGTCAAAACAAAGTATTCTTCAAAACGACTTTTTATTCCTTTACCAAAAAATGGTATCACTTGTTGAATAGTGAAGTTGGCTGTGCTGCTGTATTATTATCAGCTGACGTTAAATTTTAAGAATGGTCGCAACCCTAAGGACTGTATTGATTTGCTTAAAGCATTTGCCTGTCTATATTTTGCATGGCCGAGTGAACATTTGCTTAAGCAAATTGAGAAACTTTACTAGCTGACAATACTGACGTTCAAGAAAATCTGTTTAGGCAAAGTGGGACATTGGAAAATGCTGCCGACATAGTATATTTGAAGGGATTAATAGCTCCTTATTTTTATTATATACGTTAATATACGTGTATCACGCTATTAACCCTTATTATTATTTTAGGGTATATTATAGTTGTGCAAATATATGTAACAGGCAGAAGGAGGCATGGCATATATTCTTGATCAGGATCGAAAGGCGAGTCGATCTAGCCATATCCTGTATGAACACACGGATTTCGGAAACGGTTAGATCTACAACCACCAAATTTTGCAGGAAGACTCGAGGAGGACTCCTAGTCCATAGGCATAACAAGTTTATATTGTTTTTTCGATGTTCAACCTATACAACACATAGCTGTCATTGCTTCTTTACGCTCTTACTCAATGATGCTGCGCGTATGAACCCGAAAAAGTATTTGGACAACAATACGATCTCTGAGCAGGATATTGGCATGGAGCGCGTGGATGCGATTTATGCAAATATGCGACGTAGCTTAAAAATTTATTAAATGCAGTATTATTTATTATTATAAATATTAATAATTTAAAACAAAAGGTTTAATAAAAAGCAAAACATGCATATAATGATAATTTGTATTCATTTTAGTATTTTCATTGCTGTGTAACGTTGGTAACGATTTAAAAAAAAAATTGAGTAAACAGTGTCGAAAAGAGTGGATTTAATTGGTAAGAATATTTGTTAGGTGATACACCACAGTTGTGTAAACGCATAAAGTCCATATTATTATGGTGTAACCATCGATAGTTTGACACCTTTACTACTAACATTAAGTAACATTCAGAAATTCTCATTGTCGAGAATCTGATTTTGCGAGCTAGGAGGGAAATGCACAGCGTGAATCTGGAAATTAACAGTGCTGCTAACATATATGAAGCTGAGTTGTCATAACATGACAGCAGCAGCAAAGGCAAATATTTGACAAAAAAACCCGCTTTCAGCTTACAACTCTATACGCGAAAGAGCGTTTCTTGTGTCGATAATTGCGATTTATTTTTTTTAAATCTATAAACAGTGATTACATCCTCATTTATTAAATAGGGATTTCTACAACAAATTCACTGTCTAACTCAATAAAGTTCGCATTATTGCAATCTACATACAAAAACATATACAGTGTGTCACTTAAGTATTTTGCCTATTGGTTTTCATGCAAAAATTTGATTTTGTTGGCTTATAAAATAACAAGAATGGGAAAAATAGAAAAAAAATGTTGCTCGTCTGCTAAAGGCATATTTTCACAACAAGTTAACCCAACTACGGATCATGTACGACCAACAACGGCAGCGTGAAGTGGAAGGCCAACTGTGAATATTTGAATATTTTCCGCTT
Source organism: Stegana nigrithorax (assembly GCA_037044495.1). NCBI lineage: Eukaryota > Metazoa > Arthropoda > Insecta > Diptera > Drosophilidae > Stegana > Stegana nigrithorax. Next base: position 14,406 of record JBAMBQ010001777.1, on the reverse strand, counting down.
TTTACGTTTGTGTTTCTTTCCTATGCTATGCATGTGCTGCTCGCACTCAAGCTTTTGATGACAATTGCTTGACTATATTTTGATTTCGGTTTTTATTTTTTTGTGTATGCGCTTTTGATGAGATTACAAATGATATTGCCATAGTCATTAATTCATTATGCTCAATTTATTAAAAGCAGATACCTGTCATACGAATAATGAAAGTTTAAAATAAATCGACCACCAATTATTCTTATTTAGCGTAGCCGGCTTAAATTGCTGTATACAATATTTTGCGCACTCCATTACAGTCTTTACGAACTGGTGTTTCGATTGATCACCAGTTCAGTTGAATGCGTGGCAAACTTTCGTTTCATATGAAGTGAATAATTACGCCAGAATTCAATAAATTTATTTTGGAAATTAAAACTTTCACCAATAATGAATGATTGTTGCATAATATTCTAATTGGCTTTGACTTTTTTCATTCACACAGTCAAAGTGCTAAGAAGCAGCTTTGAGAAATTAAATGCATGTAATAATGAAGAAGAAGAGCTAATATTTCATAAAAAGCGAGAAAATGAACTACAGTCGAAACTCGATAATCCGACGAATCGTTGATCTCAAAATACAGTAATCCGAAGGGTTATTTTCATGCATTGGCTACTCTGCAATCCGAATTAATTACAATTCTTTAATCTGAATTGCATGTTTTTCTTATCTCTTATTTATATGTTTATATACAAATATAAATTACAGTAATTTTCAGTTGTAACGAACTTCAAGGGACCGGGCAAAATGGTTCGTTATAATCGAAGTTCGTTCTAAAAGAAGACTCCAACAAAACAATTTATGTGTATGCACATGAATGTATTAACTGCATTGTTTATTTATTAAAAGAAATTTGGGATATTTTAACAATAACAGAAAGAGTAAATTAGAACAGATTTCTAAATTTTGCTCTTGAAAGTTAAGTTTGTCCTCAACTACACGCTGCCCGTCGCTGCCTGATTTTGTCATTGGAACTTGAAATTTAGTTTGTATGAGATGCGTCTTCTTATATCTCTATATTCTCTGGTTCAATGAAAAAAATAACAAAAAAAGAGAAACCAAAATAAAAGAGTTCAGTTTTTCTCTTCGGGGTAAAAACATAAGATGATTTAATAATGTCATAGATAACACCAAATAAAAATCATAAAGAATAATTAAAATAGTTCAGCTTTTTTCGTTTGTGGTAAAGCACTTCAGATCATTTTGTCTAATAGATATATAAATATACATACATTTATTTTCCTTGATAGTGTAGTGCTTAAAAGTCTGAAATTTGATATTTTAAATACGGAACATAATAAAGCATAATTACATAAAATGAAGAAATAAAATTCATAAATTTTCTAATTTAAGTACTAACTAACTACCCAGCAACCCTGGTAACGATTAGCTGCTTAGTGTCAAAAATGTTACCTACAAAACAAATTACTAGCAATTATCAAATTCTAATTGATGCCTTGTTCACATATTAATTACATTATACAGCTTATAAAGGGTGATTTTTTAAGCGTAGTTTTTTTAAAAATAGAATGAAACACTCAAATTTGTTTAAAATCAAAATTTTTATTGTATCGATAAATAGGCCTTTGTCATTTACGTTTTAAAACAACTTCATGTAAATGTTGTCCGCGACTCCGTTTCAAATGGTCCATTCGGAAGGTCCAATTTTGCGTCACTTTTTCGAGCATTTCGGCCTGTATTCCACGAATTACGCGTGTTATGTTATCCTATAAGGCTTCAATCGTGTTCGGCTTGTCCACAAAGACTAACGACTTTACATAACCCCACAAGAAATAATCAAGAGGCGTTAAATAGCATGATCTTGGCGGCCAACTCACAGGGCCATTTTGAGAGAAATTTATCTTTCAACAGTTCCAACAAACGGTGCAAATTTTTCACAGAGCACGAATTGTGGCACAGGCCGCTGCCGGAAGCAAGCAATGCAACTTCGAATAATCCGGGGAGCCAAGAGTCTATAATTGATGATCCAATACCTTTGACGTACAAATGTGCACACACACAAATAATGTTAGAGTGCACGAAAGGATTAGGACTAGATACATAGATGAAAGGAGAGCACCAAGAAGCTAACTGCCTTGTTGCTGACTGGTTCAGCCAACGGGGTCATGCCCATCCGAAGGCAAGCCGACTGCTAAGGCACTTCAGAGAAAAAAAAATAAAAAGAAACAATAGGCGGAAGGGACACACCATGACGACGGACAAGAGTACCTAAAACAACGGAGGAGAAGAGAAGCTGGTAAGTTTTCTCCTCGGGCTCTCCCTAATCGGTATTGGGACTTTTTAGTCGGAAGTACCCCTAGTCACTGGGTTGCAGGACCAACAACAAACAAATTATCTATTCATGACTAACATAATTATAATTCTTTATTAGGATAGTGTTAATGGTTGTCGCATGGTATAATTTGATGCAAAAAAAAAAAAAATGAGAAACAATTGCGTATTGTGTAACAAAAACTAATCGAAAAAAAAAATTCAGGGTAAACTAACAGAAACTTAAACTTATATATAAATGCAAAAGAAAAAGATAATTCAGGTTTATATAATTAAGGTAAAATTAATAGTGGATACAAAATAATAATTCAAGGTTGGCTTAATAAAAAAAAAATTTAAGTTAAACTTAAGCATAATAAAAAAAAATTTAAAAAAAAATTAAATTTTCTCGTGTACCATTTCTAAAAAAAAATGTTCAAAAAAAACAAAAAAAAAAAATGTTTATATGCAAAAAAAAAAAATAATAAGTTCATGCTCATTGCGGCAAATTTGCCGACTAATCGAAATAGACAATGTTTTAAAAAAAAAATTCTTTAAAAAAAATTATTAAACGTACGCGTGAATTCACCAATGATAATAATTGCTAATGATTTCTGTAAAGCTAAGAAAAAATTATTAAAATAATCGCTATCAATGCGCCATTGGTATACAACAAGCTGATTCTTATTATTATTTATTTACATATGGAGCTTATAGGCTGTTGCTACCGGATGCTCTGCAGTCTAGTGTGGACATGGGCGGCGTCAATTGCTCATATAGTGCAACCGTTCTCTGTCACTCCTCACACAAATGTGCAATTACATGACACGCGCATTTATATGGCTAGGTGCACGTCACGTACTACGCAAGGTGTGCTTACTACAGTAGCGCAGAGTGTAATGTATCGTACTGACCGATCCTTTTTAGGCGTATACTGGAACCAACCAATCACGTTAAGTTTATCCACATTGCCCTGCGTAAAAAGATTCGGTCGTGCTGACTGCGGTGTCCAATATTGTTATTAAGCACCTGATCGTTCAATAACAGAAGGGAACGCTTTGGATGCTGTTTAAGTGACCCAGTACAATTTCCAAACTGAAGAAAACTTATCTCCCGCGCAAAACAGACATTCTGCACATTATGTAATATAAACAGTAGCCTTTTCCACATACTCCTCCACTACTCCCGGTGACCCATTAATTGTGGATTTTTGATTTTTCAATATTTGCACCCACCTATATATATATCCAAACACTCGTTGAAGCTTAAGAAAATTGTTTATAAATTTGCAACTCCCCACAACATCCTCATATTCAGTTATCTGTACTGCCAAACTAAAAGTAGTTTTTCGTTCCTCCGGAACACTTGGTATTTGCCATTCCCTGCCCTTCCAATCACTTCGCTGATTCTTTAGAAACTCAACCTTCTATCCAAAGAAGATTAGAACAAAATTCGTTAGGATACATTCCTCGAGACACTATGTCCGCAGGGTTTGATTTCGTGTAAACATTGCACCACTGATGAATGGTGGACACCGCTTGAATCTTAGATACCCTATTTGCTACAAATGTTAACAGCGGCCAGAATGAGAAGCAAGGCAATTCAATACAATTGTGGAATACGTCCAATAAAAAATATGACCTTCCTCCACCGCCAATCAACTTTTTATCCTTGTTATTAACTCAATTAAAAGTAAGACCCCTTGCAAGTCCAGGCGAGGCAACGATGTTACTTTGACCGGCGCTACCTTCGATTTCGATGTTGTAAACCGTAAATGTGCCAAACCACCATTTTCAAAACAACGAGCATAAACCACTGCACCATACACTCGATTGGATGCGTCTGCGAAGCCATGAAATTCGACACGCTCCCTATCCGGAAGTTCTTCATCCCAATCAGCCTTCAGAAACCACAATTCTTGTAAAAATAATACGATGAGAGGACTTAGCAGGCCCAAAGGGTCGAACAGTTGGTCTAACTCCGAAAGGGCAACACGCTTCGTTATGTTTGAATTTGAGGGTGTAGAGTAAGCAAACTGAAACATGTCATTAGCCGAATCGTATGCCCAAAGTTTTAGAAAAGTCTGAAGTCGTCATTTCAAACGGCTCCACTATTGATCGTGGCGATAAAAATGTTTCTCATTCTCAATTCAAACGCCACTTGTGTAGCTCGAATTTCCCATGGTTCAACACTGAACTTGTCTCTCTTTGAGATTATAAAGATCCTCTACTGTGTCTGCCTCGACTAATAGGTCATCCATATAAAAGTTTTGAAGTACTGCCTTGCTGGGTACTTATCCCTGTTTAACTCTGCTGGGTAACGCATACAGCGAACCGATAGAACAGGTGCCGGCCTAATACCATTCTTGACAGTTTTAAGGCGCAACACCTGCATTGCCCTTTCAGTACTATCTCGCCACACAATGTCCTGGAAATTACAATCATCGTAACACAATAACACTTTATACATTTTTTCTATGTCACCGGTGAGAGCGTATTTATGGCAGCGAAAACGAAGCAAAAATGCCAACAGATCCTCTTGGATTCTTGGCCCTACAGCCAGCAACTCATTTAACGATACACCATTACTCGATTTGCAAGACGCGTCAAAGCCCACTAGTAGCTTACTTGTTGCACTGTCAGGCCGTAAAACGGGGTGGTGATGGGTATATTATAATATGTTATTTTTTCAACATCTGCGGGATTCAACACTTCCAAATGGACGAGCTGCTTCTATTCTTCGATAAAGTTTCCATATAACTCTTTAAGAGCATAATCCTAAATCGACCTTCAAGCAACGCAATCCTATAGGATTCGCCAAAGCCTACGTCAGCATCCTTAAATGGTAACCGCACAATGAAGCGGCCTGAAAGTGTTCGTTTTACATTCGCTAGAAAGTGTTCCTCATAAAACCAGTCTTCTAGAGTATATTGTTTTTCCGATGACGAAACATCAAAAGGATTCAGCTAACTGAGGGAACACATCTACCTTGGACTCATCACCACTCGTTGCTTCTGAAAAAAAGTAGGAACTCGAAGGAGCACATTCTTAATTCTAGCACAGACTTCAGTAACATTGGCAAGTGAGGCGCCAGCTTAATCTGATCGGCTGCCAGCTGCGTTCCGTAGTAGTCGAAAATGATGAAATTCTCGACCTTAAGTATATCGTTACGCATCCGTGGACACCTGCCTTAGCATCTCCAATTCCATTTACTATCACTTCACTATTTTTCAATTCAACTCATAACTTCTCTACAAGATCGTTTAATACCAAGTTAAGCTGACTTTTAGCTCCTCGTCTGATCCTTTCACCAACACTACGGCAATGGCTAGATAACTTGTGCGACCGTTAGACTATACTGAACTATACAAAGAGTTTGATTCCGGTGTGTTTTCCACGGGACCTTCGCCCGCGGTGCCTACCACCATTGTAGTGACTTTTTCATGCAAAAGGCTATGATGAAGCCGCGTGCACGTCTTACATCTTGCAGCTTTACACTCTCTTGTACTGTGACGTTTGTTAAAACAGTTAATTCACAACGCCAATCATTTTATTTCTTGATATCTTTTTAATCCATCTTACCCAGCACAACTATAACAGTTTCGATTGTTTTCCTTCACCGTCGAATTTAATGAAGTTTCGACCATTAGCTATCCTTCCGACTGCCTTGCCTTGCCTTGAATGAGTACCACCTCATTACATCACGACTGGCTAAATTCGTATACCGATTTACTATAAACTTGGACAGCAACTCCCAACTGGGTAACTCATCACTATTAGCATCACGATCCCACCGTTCTAGTGCATCCTCATCCAATTTTTCGTGAACTAAATGAACTACCATTACATTCAAAATCTCTTCAGCAGAGCCTAATGCATACGCAAAGGCCGCTAACTGAGCTGTCGTTGTATCCGCTACGAGTCTAAGTGAATCAGAATCAGTACGACCAACTTTTTTAATATCGAGCAGCTCTTTTATATGCGCCTGAAAAATAACTGATTTCTTTTCAAAACGCTCCATTAAAATAGTCAACGCCTTTCTGTAATTGGCTGGAGTTAATTCTAGTGACTCAACTGCATCCAAAGGAATGGAACCTAAGCATGAGCGTAGGTGCACAAATTTTGACAATTCATCTAACTCGCTAGAATCAATAAGCGCGGTAAAAGTATGGTACCAATTCGACCATTCAGTGAACTTTCCGGAACCAGTCGGAATTTGAGTTGTAGGCAGTTTAAAAGTTTTTGCAGGTTGCACAGAATCGCATTGAAAATGGTTAACTGCAGTGCTATGCATTGCTGCCTCCAACATACCTGATAATCGTCGTTGCTGAGACAAGCAACTTAATATTTTTGCGTTTAATTCACAATACAATTTTTCATATATCAGACGCCCACTGTAATCACCCGGGTTACTACCTTTTTGTTCGAATTCAGATTGCAATGTACACAATTGCGTAAAACTAGGCTCCACTAAACTCATCCGTGCTTCTCATTCTTCGGCTGTCATCGACGCACTATTTTGTGTCACGAAAAACTAGCTACGATTAAGGGAGTTAATTAACCCATCTCTGGCTAGATACAAGTCTATCTCTCAGCTTGGTTTTTCGGTGCCATTATGCCCCTGTTAAACAACAAATTAGCAGCAGAAATATATTATATTTTGTTCGACAGCAATGTCACTCTGTTAACTAATATGTAAACACGAAACTCAACATAAGGAATAAACAATAAATGCCGTCGCAACAACAATGTAATACAAGGTGAGTTCCAAAGTAAACAGGACTTTTTGAATCTAGCGCCCTCTAGTGGCGCCATCTATATGTCAACTGGTGCGTTAGAATCTGCTATCGTTTATCGACTTCCAGTAAAAATTTCATGACATTTCATCTATTGGAAGTGAGGTTATTGCGTTTTAAGTGTCAGTATGTTTTTGTCATCGGTGCAAGCCTTTTGAATGGCCTCTACGTCTGCATAACGCTTTCCTTTCATCGGCAAATGCATTTTTCCGAAAAGGTAGAAGTCGCACGGTGCCATATCAGGTGAATACGGGGAGTGGTTGATGGTTAAAATGTGATTTTTGGTCAAATAGTCGGACACAAGCGTCGATCGATGAGACGGCGCATTATCGTGCAACAAACGCCAACTTCCATCTTCTCGCACCGATGACAAAAACATACTGACACTTAAAACGCAATAACCTCACTTCCAATAGATGAAATGTCATGAAATTTTTACTGGAAGTCGATAAACGATAGCAGATTCTAACGCACCAGTTGACATATAGATGGCGCCACTAGAGGGCGCTAGATTCAAAAAGTCCTGTTTACTTTGGAACCCACCTTGTAATTTCAAATTTTTAACCTTCTACTAAACTTAAGCAACAAATAGCAGAAAAGAATAAGTAATAAATACCGTCGCAACAATAATGTCATAATTTCCAACTTTAAATTTATGCTCGACAGTTAACTCCACTTATCAGTTCACTGAACGAATGTACATATGTATGCATACAGCTGTGTGCTAAAATCGAATACAACCTATACTTAAACGACTCTAAGGGGCACTATACTTACCGAAAATGTAGCACTTGAATTCAATTGAAAAATTATTTTTATTATTAATTCCCACTTAGTTAACTTAATTATCATTTCTATAAACCAATTTTAATTATTTAATAACTCAAGCATCAATCACTTTACACCTGAGTCGTCAAACCACTGAAACAGCAAAGGCAGATCAAGACTCACCCAATTACCAAGGTGTATTATCTCCTTTGCAGCCTTCGCTTCCACGTCTCCCAGCTGGACGATTGATCCTCAAGTCCCTGCTCGGGCGCCAAAATGAATGGGACCAACCATGGCATCCTTAGCTGCCGCTCGAAATTCCCAAATTGTAATAAGGTTATGCGCACAATTCGCCGAACCCAAATAAACATATATGAACACGCTCGCTATACCTTACAAGTTGATAATAATTGATTCAATTTCTTCTTGCATCTATCCTACCTACTAATCAGTAAACGCTCTGTTTACTAAGAGTTTAATATATTTCAATTGAAATTTCTGGAATTCATCGAGAAGATAAGCAATACCAAAAATTAGATAATAAAACGGACCAAACAGTCTGTATGCTGAAGGGTCCTCAGGTGGTTTTCCCGGTTTGGGGAGCAATACAAAGTCGTGAGTTTTCTATCTTCAGGGAAAGATTCCTTCAGTGAGACAAGTATTATACATGTTCACAAACATGGTTGTGTGTGATCGCTGTCACCAGTTTAAACGCTTTGTTAGGAATCCCGTATAGACCTGCTGCCTTACCCTGGCTGAAGCTATTGATTATGATTGTCACGTCTGCTGCAGTCGTAAGGCGGATTTCAGTGCCGTCGTCGAATTCTTCTGCAACATAAGGCGGTAGAGCTTCCTGCTGGGGGGAAAGTGTGCTCATTGTGGAATCCAGTACTACCGATGTTGTCGGGGTGGGCGTTTTTCGCACTAGCTTGTAGGCTTTGCTCCAAGGGTCGCTATTCACCATGTCTAACAGTTCCAAAAATCATCTTCGTTTGCTTTCCCGCATGCTCTTTTTCCAGCAATCACCGCGCATCTGTGTATTCCTCCCGTAGGATCAACACTATCTAAGGTTTCCTACAGCAGCAACGTCGTCGGGCTGCTGTGCCTTCCCAACTCGAGTCACTAGTCGCACCTAAACTACAGATGATAGCTTGGTGGTCACTGGCCGTATAATGCACACTAACCACCCATGTTGTTTCTCGAAAAGTCTAAGTAGCTACACGAATGTGGCTCACTAAGAATTGGCAGCTCAGCTGACAACTCACGCATCGGCTGTTGGAGCAAGTCCTGCGCGGCCACTCAATGGTTTAAGTTAAGCTGAATGATTTACATATCTTCCCTGTTTGGCTATCTTTGTTCATTGCCGGATAGATGCGGCTCCCCGCTTAGTCGTTTTTGCACTGCTCCACTTTGTGTTCTGTTTCTCCACATGAAGCAACGAATTTTTATTTCGCACCTTCTCACGCGCCACTTGGACCAGCCTAGTTTAATTGCGCCTGACGCCATTATTTTTGCTGAGAAGCTGGCCAGTGTACATGCATATGACGGCCTTAGGCTCTTAATGAAGACTTGGTCTGCCTCTACTAACGCCAGCTTCACGAGTGCGTCGAGTACCTCGTTCTTAATGACTAGCTTGTCCAGATTTCTAATTTCGATCAGCTTTTCATCTGTGACGGAGTGGATCCATGCGTTTTCACCCAACACCTGGCTTACTTCCGCTTTGAGCGGTGCTCTCTACGTTTGAGTCATTTAATTCAAGAAGCATCTATCCCTTAAGCATGGAGCGGATTCCATTTACGTTTTTAACTAGGTTTGCTAGTTCGACTTCTTCCCATCTGGTTACTTTAGACAGGATTTCACTGTATGTCATCTCTCTGTTCTCTCTCTCTTCTGTCGAAATATCAGCGTATCTGGACGAATCTTTTTGGTGGCTTCTTGAGCCGGAATTTCCTGCCTGGCTCATGTAGTTACATCCTTAAGACCCATTAGGTTTTGAATCCACGTCTGCATGGTGTATACACTGCGCTGACTTTATTATATTTGCTACCGCATCAGCCGCGTCTTTAATTACTTGGTTCAATTTACTAACTTAGAGTACAATAATTGCACTACTATGCGCTAGTTGGCGTTTTTTTAAGAACGTTTGATGTTAAGTTTGGCGCTTACTGTTTATTACTTTCTGTGCTTCTAATTTGTTGTACCGTGTATATTTACTGTGACTGATTAATATCGAAACGGTCTGGCAGTACTGATCGAGTCGCGGGGCAACACTATATATCGATTTACAATCCGATGGCAACGCTCGGTATAGAAAACAGCTGATGACCAGCAATAAGTAAGTATTTGGACTGGTGTTAATTTTCACAAATTCAATATTTTCATAAACTAGGCGAAACGCGACGATCACTCGCAATCAACTGTGCGGTGGCGCACCTCCTCGTGCTTTATGGGTGGGTATCTCACAATAAATAATAAACAAACGATTTTGACCGGTTTATTTTCAGAAAGACGCGCAGTGCGAATTCCGAATTCGGAACGTGCGCCCGGTATAAAAAATAAACACAAACCAAGATTATAAATGTGTATGCGCTTCTTTGCTTCTTTCTTCTCTTACTTTTTTATGGGCATTTAAATTTAAAAGCACTTATTACATTTTTTAAGTATGCGTGCCACATAAAACTCCCAATTACTATTAATTTTTTTTTCTTATTATAATAACTTATTCTTTAATTATATTAGAATTTCATCAAATCTATTTATTTTGATCACTTTTATTAATCATATGAAAATTGTTTGTTAGTGCAAGTCTACTAAGTACAATATGTAATGATTTGTTGTATTTTGTTTCTATCTAAGTTAATGAGAATAAAGCAAAAAAGGAACAAAAAACCTTTATTAATTGAAAAGTGCTTATCTCTTCAATCTCATCGTTATCATAATATACATAATCTGATATCTCAAGTGCATGTAAAAAAAATCCAACAGCATCCTGAGGAATTTGACTCTTTTTAAAGAAAGGGGATCTGCGGAGTCCAAAATCATGTAAAACACATCTGTCATGTTATTTATTCGGTCCTATGATCTCATATCAAGCTTGTAATATTTTTTACGTGCCGCAGATGCGTTTTCTCCAAAGCAGCCCACAGAAAATATAAAAGCTGCAATATTATGAGATATGTGTGCAAAAATATTGTCTACCGTTGCTGATATAGAAAAGCAGGGATATTTCGTCATGTGCAATAGAACCGTTTTTTACACAAAATTGTTAAACTTAACAGAGCTTACTGCAAACTCGCAAGAAATAACTATTAAATTATTGTAGAACCGAGCAATGACAGAACAAGGCATTCTGGTTCTCCTTCACTAAATGCGTGTGTGTAATCTTCTTGTGCGCACACAAAAAATTAGAAAACCTCAAATAACGAAAAGACAACTCTTTTGTCTTGCGTAAATGTCCACGCCATTCAATATTGTGCGAAGAACACAACAACAACATTCACACCATTTTTCGTTGCTAGTGCATTGACACAATGCACATGCCGCTATTCTTGATTTTTTTTCTTTTTTTGTTTTCTATGGTTTTGTGTCTCGTGCGCATCTGCATAACGGCTCAGACACACGGCTTCTGTATTGAATCACTTATATCGCGTTTTCATTGCAAAAAAAATGTAGTACGAAAAAATTATACAAGTAGTACACTTGAAGTAAACTCAAAGTTGTAGTAGTAGTAGTCGTCCTTATTTTTTCACATTTTCTTTCTTAACATGCGTAATATATCAATAATATAAATTATATATAAATAATAATTCGTAAGAACTATGATCTTCAAATAAAATACTACGTCGTTCAGCGTTAGGGTTGGGCTTACCTATAAAATTTTACACTGTTTCTCTAGGGACTTATAATAACACTTAAGGTTAAACCTAAATATAAACTTAGATGTCCTTCTATTTATGTGTAACTAAATTATAACTCTCCGTTTATTATTCCCAGCCTATTCTTCATCGCATCCCTAACGTAACATGCTAAAAGTCGCCAATACGCTTTATTGAGAGCGCAGGTATTCCTCTATCGACATAAAGCGGTGCTCCCAGTAAAGTAGCCTATATTCGCTTAGTATCGGACATTCTGTCATAAAATGGAGAGAGTATTCCCTGACCACCATATTGCGTATGGTGCAATTGTATGGCGTATACATCAAGTAAAGCAATAACACTCTTACTAGGTTGTTGACAATATCTATTGGTGAGGTTATTGCGTTTTAAGTGTCAGTATGTTTTTGTCATCGGTGCGAGAAGATGGAAGTTGGCGTTTGTTGCACGATAATGCGCCGTCTCATCGATCGACGCTTGTGTCCGACTATTTGACCAAAAATCACATTTTAACCATCAACCACTCCCCGTATTCACCTGATATGGCACCGTGCGACTTCTACCTTTTCGGAAAAATGCATTTGCCGATGAAAGGAAAGCGTTATGCAGACGTAGAGGCCATTCAAAAGGCTTGCACCGATGACAAAAACATACTGACACTTAAAACGCAATAACCTCACTTCCAATAGATGAAATGTCATGAAATTTTTACTGGAAGTCGATAAACGATAGCAGATTCTAACGCACCAGTTGACATATAGATGGCGCCACTAGAGGGCGCTAGATTCAAAAAGTCCTGTTTACTTTCGAACTCACCTTGTATAGCTATCATTTAATCGCAAGCAAAGTTCCCTATAATATAGCCTGGTCGAGGAACTTCTCGATTGTGCTATATGCCTGACTTCTCCTTTAGCAATAGTTCATCATGAATTTTTCTCCATTTTGCTGGTGTCCTCTGGTACCCAAGAGGCACTATATTTATCAGCTAGCTTCACCCATTTATCAAAAAATAGTGCTCTAGATTGACAGAGAGTTCGTGACCACTCTAGGAGGTAGTCTGACTTGAAGTTTCATCGTGTATCTTATACATCAAAAGTGCAGCAAGAGTACGTAAGTATATATTAAGGCAAGATTTGTTTCCAAGAAGACTGCATAGTTCGGTATATTATACGATAGTTTGAATATCCTTTTTATACCCTGTACCAAAACATGGTAAAGGGTATATTAAAGTTGTGCAAATGTATGTAACAGGCAGAAGGAGGCGTGGCAGACCCCATAAATTATATATATTCTTGATCAGCATCGAAAGGCGAGTCGATCTAGCCATGTCCGTCTGTCTGTCTGTCCGTCTATCCGTATGAACGCACGGATCTCGGAAACGGTAACACCTACACCCACCAAATTTTGGACGAAGACTCTCCCAATCCATAGGCATAACGAATTTATTTTTTTTTTTCGATATTCAACCTATAACATATAGCTGCCATAGGAATGATCGGCCGAAAAGCCATATTTAGTAACAAAAACCGCTTTATTTTTTATGATATGTTTACCAAATTTGGGATTTAATTGTTTTACCTAATGTTCAATCACATATCTAAAAATTCCAATCACATATCTATTAATTACTACCAGAGTAAACAAAAATAGTTTTAGAGACACGGCCATTGAACTTAAATTTTTGGGTCCTAGAGTTTAAATAGCTGGTAATACATAGTATAAGACTGGGGGAAAGGCCAAACTTGGTAAGTTTTCCTACGAGTAATGAATGGCAGACACCATTAAAGGCTTTACTAAAGTCAGTGTAGATTACATCCATTTGTCGACCTAAGGCAAAACCACGAGAAACAAAAGAAGTAAACTCAAAGAGATTTGTTAAAGTGGACCGTTTTTTTGAAAAACCATGTTGAGAAGTATTTAAATTTGGAACAATAGAATGCTGAATTTGATCAGTAATTATGTGTTCCATGAGTTTAGGTATTGCGCATAGTTTAGAAATACCTCGATAATTAGATATATCGATTTTACTCCCTTTTTTATAAGAAAACAATGGTTTGATAGAACTTAAGTAGGAGCCGAGTAAGCTCTCAATAACCGGGCTATTAATTATATAAGAATTATCTGCACTTTAACTGGGTATAATGTTTCGCGAGCAGAGTTTTATTATAGATGGAATAATATTACTCTTACGTTTAGAGTTAAAGATATTATAAAAAGATTTCGGGTCTCGTTTAATTTTTGATTTTACTTATAATAAATACGTAAATTAACAATCCTTACTCAAGTGGCGAAAACTATAACGCGCGACAACATAATTTGTATAATTAACAGTCCGACCTGATCGTTTAAATTTAATAAAAAGCTGATTTTTTTTTATTTTTTTAGCGGAGGCCTATCTAACAGTTGAGTAACTCTGAGTTTCGGTATATATTTATTGAAATGTTTGTATGAAGTCGAATTTAAAAATTGGACAGCTTTTTCAATATCACCCATGGAATTCCTAACTGACCAATCTGTATTTGAAAGTAAAAGATACAAACTATCAAAATTTGTTTTTTTTTAAACAAAAAGTCTTGACAACTTTTTCAGTGGGTTGACAAAGAGAGGGAGACTTCAAATGAAACTCCAGCTGAAGTGTGGGGTGATAACTATCTTTAGGGGACTGGACCT
>JBAMBQ010001771.1:0-27125 GCA_037044495.1 Stegana nigrithorax | reverse complement strand
CTCATGCAATAATTTTAAAATTGATTTCAAAATTCGTCCAAATCTAAAGTCCTTTCTTGTAACTTTTCAATTTTGTACGAAAGTACTTTATTTTGTTTTAACAAAATAAGTCTTTGCAACTGTAGAATATTTAAATTTTTTGTTTCTTCCGTCTCGTATTTGTCAATGAATTCGGACGTCTTTTTATTAATCTAGAAAAAAAAAGCAAAATTACCAATAAATAAAAGAAGCGAAGAGGAACGTAAAAGTACCGGTTGATCGTCAAAATAGTTTTTATCAGCATGTCGTTTTCTTGGTGTTGTTGTTTGTAACAACAATGGACTTTTCGTTATTGATGCATTGCTCGCATCAACAGTGCCAAAAGAAAGATTATCTGTAACATTCAGTTATTTGCAAAGTAAAATCAAAAGAGAGAGAGGGAGAGTATACACAATTTACGCACGTGGTATTTTATTTAGTGCTGGATTAGAATCTGAACTTATTAAATTTAAAAGTTTAGATTCCCAGCTTTTTAAAACAATTTTTTATTTCCCGTTTTATTTTTATCGCTTTTATTCTTTACTCTGCATTTCATATTTGAAATTTTTTTGGATAAACTTTTTTCGTCCGTGATGATTCCTGTTCTTTCTTTTATGTCATCTTGTAAATTAGCATATAATTCTTTTTTTTTAATTTTCAAACTTTGTGATTTGTGATTGTGATTTTTCCAAAAGGCCTTTGTTTATTTTTAAAAATTTCACAATTATTGGTGACAATTGATCGCTTGAGTCGAAAATGCGATCAATTTCTCCCTCGCTTTCAGTGCAACTCATGATTTTGACTAAACAACCAAGAAGTTTGATCACACTCAGCTCAGAGTCATTGCTATGGTTTGAACTCATTTTTATGCATACGAAAAAGACCACGAGCTAAAGCTTTTTGCTTTGACTCGTGACGTGAGCTTAAGCTCGACAGGCTTCACTTGACTTAGAATGCAAAATCATTTTACTATCTAAAAAGATTGATAGAAGGTTAAAAGACTTAAGCATCAAGAAAGTAGAAATGTCTGAGGTACCAAAAGTGGATCTTTCTCATTTTAATGGAAATTCCAAAGAGTGGCCAACATTCTTTGAACTGATCTCCGAGGTAATTAATTCGAGAAAAAAAAATACCACAACGCAAGCATTGGTACATTCAAAACTTAATAGAGCTCTACCAAGCAAGAAAATTGACATGAATATCAAAAAATATTGGAGGGACTGCGATTTAGCAGACCCACATTTCAATGAACTTAGTAGAATCGATATAATCATGGAGATGTCTTACTTCGTGTTATCATGTTGGAGAAAATTAAGAAACTCAATGAGACACTGGGACAAAATACTAGACTGGGATGGATTATCGCCGGTAACATATCCAGAGCGTCTAACAACAAGGTCATCAGCGCAACAACGACAATGTGCTTAGATGACCTCGAGCGCTTTTGGGAGTTGGAAAGCGATACCAACGAATCAAAAGAAAACACTGGGTGTGAAAAAGAGTTCTAAAAGACAAGTAAGAGGGATAAAAAATTCCTGCTCGTAGTTTCCATACCTTTTCGCAAAAATATTGTACTTGGAGATTCTAGAAAACAGGCTATGGCAAGACTACTACAAATGGAGAAAAAATTCAAAAAAAACCCCCAAATCTTTACCGAATATAGTGCCTTCAGGGGTGAGAGAGACGACTGGGATACATGGAACCACTTAACACAATTGGCCAAGACAAATACTACTTGCCACATCAAGCTGTTGTTCGACCTAACCGTCTATTTACCAAACTAAGAGTAGTGTTTGACGCCTCCGCAAAAATTTCAAATGGATTAAGACTCAATTATGTCATGCTGGTTGATCCTAAAATTCAAAAGGATATTTTTGATATTTTAATTAAATGGCGACAATGGCAATATGTGATGACAGCAGACATCGAGAAAATGTATCGTCAAATCAAAATAACCAAAGAGGACCAACAGTACCAGTATATACCCTGGACAATCCAAAAAATCCAGTAATCAAGAATTGGCAAATCATTACTGAAAGGACAATCATCGATTAATGACAATAATAAAAGATGATTTATACATGGATGATCTCATTACCGGTGGCGACTCAGTAAACGATTGCATCAAAACGCAAAAGGAACTCAGAATCATCATGGGAAAAATTGGCTTACATTTGCAAAAGTGGGTTTGCTATATGATATAGTAAACCGATATTTATTATATTGAGATATGTAATTGGACATTAGCTAAAACTGTTAAATCCAAAATTTGGTGGAGATATCTTGAAAAACAAAAGGAATTTTGTTACTAAATGTGGGTTTTCACCCGATCATTCCTATGGCAGCTATATGTTATAGGTCGAATATCGAAAAAATAAACTCGATATGCCTATGGATCGGGAGAGTCTCCGTGCAAAATTTGGTGGTTGTAGGTCTTACCGTTTCCGAGATCCGTTTTTTCATACAGACGGACAGATAGACGGACAGACGGACATGGCTAGATCGACTCGTCTTTCGATGCTGATCAAGAATATATATACTTGATGGGGTCTGACACGCTTCCTTCTGTCTGTTACAACCATTTGCACAACTTTAATATACCCTTTACCATTTTTTGGTACAGGGTATAAAAAGCCGATGAATTCCTGGATAAAACGGGCACTATTTGCAAAAAAATGGGCGAATTCAACGAATATTGTACAATAGTAATCCGTACAGTAAAAGTAAAAATAAACAACATTCAGGAGAGAAATAAAGTTATAAAACAAGCATCAGAAAGGAAAAGAAGATTTATCATGTTTTTTGACATTGGCACTCCAGAAAGACTTGAAGAAAACATGGAAACTAAGTATTATAAAAAATGAGAAACGCCTGAATGATTATATAACAAACCAGACCTCAGTCATCAATGCGACCGTGGACTTGATGCGCACTACCACAGAAGAAGTAAATAGAAACTTTGAAGTGATTACAAAGGAGATAAATAAAGTGCAAGCCACAATGAAGGAGCACTTCTAGTCTACAAAGAAGCCATAAAATTTTCTTCATGTTGATTTATCAAGTACGAAGCTGGGTTGACGAAGTCGAAACCCTTCACTCAGCGACCATTACACTTCTAACAAGTATTAATCAAGAAAAGGTTCATCCCTCCGTGATTAACCCAAACCAAATGTTGGCCGAGCTGGACAAAGTTTAATACAAGTTGCAAAGAAACCAGCTCCTCCTGGACGGAAATTCACCTGAAAGATTGCAATTAATATACAAACTAATGAAGGCACAGGCAATATTCAAAGACAACGTGCTAATAATCGGCTGCCCAAGGCTGCGCATATATGTGAATCAACATGCTAATCTCTTTAAAACCATCCCGGTACCACTTAACGTTTAACGCATAGCCATGACTGACATCAAATCAAACCGTTGTCGACATGAAAACAAGGATACTTTGCTATGCAAAGGAAATTGGGTTTGGAAAGATGCAGATGACCAGAGTTGTGAGGTATCACCAATCAAGGCAAGCAACAAACAATCATGTGATATGGTCGAATACGAAGAGGACATCTATTAAAAAAATTTAAATGGGAGAAACTGATGGTTGTTTAAATCATTTAAAAACACGTCAGCTGACATAGCATGCTTAAACTACCATGAAGTCGCTACATTACCTAGCCTAGGGATACTGGATGTACCTGCTGGATATACAGTTAGAATAGATGAACTTACCATCATAACACCAAAAATAATGACAAAGACTGACTCAGCAACATTCGCTCCACATTTTTTAAAGGTACTAGACAAGGAATTGACAGAAAAAAGGGTACGCATCGAAGATCTAGTACTTCACACAATGATTGGACACATATCATTAGGCTTAGTGATAATACTGATAGCTGGAATTATGATGTTTCTAAATTAAAAGAGATAACAGAGACACGAGCAACTGGCTGTCACATTTTCTAGCATTCCAAGCTTTATGTTTATAAATTTTTGCCGTAAGTGACTTAGTGGTTTCTCCTTTTATGGATCCTTTTAATTTGGCGATAATCTCTTGTATTTTAGATTCGCTACCTATTAAGTCTCTTGTGTGTACTTTCAATTTCGTTTTTATCACGTTTATTACCTGTGGTTGGTAATAGTGTTAAATGGAGTCTATAATGAGTAGTTCATCTACAAACGATTTCAGATTTTCCGGTTTGCCGTTGAAATCGGGTACGATCTCCGACGTAAACTTTAAAAATTCTATTATGTTTTGTGCCATATTTGGTGCTTGTATTACTGAGTCTACTTCTTCTAGCCTTTCCTCAGATTTAGTGTTTTGTTGTACAACTCTTTGTTCTAGTGATATGTAATTTTCACCGTCCATTTGTTTTCTTCTGGGTTTTCAATAAATATGCAAAGTATAATTATTCATAAAGTTTTTTGTAAGTTTTTTTTTTTTGTAACTAAAGCAGGTTAAATAGTCTATAAATTGGTTTTCTACTCGCGAAAGTTTTTAATGAATGCAATTTGTATTGATAGCAGAATAATAAATGTTTTTATATATTTTCATTGTTTTTGTTTATTAATAATATATGGTTTTATTTGCATTTAATCTTATAATTTGGTTTATTTTCATTTTTGTTGTTTTTATATAAATTTATTCATATTAGAAAGATAATGGTTTATAATGAACTCATTTTATTTTTTTTTCTTTGCTTTTTTTGCCATATAACTTTAATTAATTTAATTTAATTTAATTCTATATATACATACGTTGTTTTATTGGAGTTCTTGCCCCAGTGTATCTAACTCTTGGGCTTACACAACTGCCGTCTCCCACTGTCGCGGATTGTTACAGCAGCTTCCTCAGTTAGTTTGCCCTTTTTTGTTTGTCGTTGCAAGTTGAACTATTTTCCGTTGTATGTGTTGTTGCGTCTGCTCGGCGTTGGTTTGCTGCAGGTATTCCTTTGGTATTGCTTTTTGTCGTCTGAGCTGTGTAAGTTTGCCGCCTCTCTGTTTCGGTGGTTTCGGCAGCTACGGAATTGTTGTTAGTAGTCTTTCTGCTTATTCTGCTTGCTTCTTCTTATTTTGTTCTACCCGTTGCCTATTCTAAAATTCGAAAATGGTAAGCCTTTGCGGTCCCACGACATTCATTCTTTGCTGATAATCACTGATAATCCCGTTCAGCTGGTAACCTCGAGCCGATGACCAATATTTTGTCTGTTGAGCTGATGATCTGCGTGCTGTTGTCAGCAGCTATTCGTCTTCGTTCGTGATTCGCTTTGCATGCACGTGTATTATTAGGTTAAATTGTATTTATTTTATTTTTATTAATTACTAGCTGACCCGGTAGACGTTGTTCTGCGCTTTTCCGGTATATAAATATTAAAATATCGGGACATATGTATCTAATTTAGTTAGTTTTTATTTGATTTCGTTTAATATGCTGCATGCATTTCAGCTAACTAATTATTATACTAATTTAATAGAAATAGTTTTGAGAAATCATAATTAAGCAATAACAAATTTTTTACGCATACTTGAAAAGTTTAAAAAGTGCACTTTAAAATTTAAATGCCCAACAAAATATGAGAAGCAGCATTTCGTTAAATAAATAAGCAAATAAGAATATACATAGTAAGTAGTTGGTCGCTTCTAGCTCGCGCTCTCTGTAGTCGCGCTGAGTGTACGACCGTCAATTTTGGTGGTTGTTTTGCGCACTGCGCTCTCAATTGTCTGGTTGCGCATTTGCCTCTCAATTTTTTACAAACATAAGAGCGTAAGCCACAGTTTCTTGTGAGTGTTTATTGTAATTTTAGTTGTTGTACTTTTCCGAAATGTGTAAGCAGTGTGTACGAAATTTATAAAAACTGACTTCACTTCATTTTTTACCCGATTTAAATGACAAAAAAAATAAAAAGAAAATCGTACAAACCTTCTCCAGAGAATTAAGAACACAACAAAAAAAAAATCAGCCAAATCGGTCAAACCGTTCTCAAATGCGGCATGGTCAAACGGATTTTGCCAAGCATTTTTATAAATATGTATAGATGTATAGATTTGTGTCCGAAAACAGGATCACCATTTAATAAAATTAACGATGTTGCTTTTGTTGCGATACACATATGTTTATTACTAGCCCTTGGAGCTGCTTATTTATTATTATATAATTATAAATTAGACTATTTACCCTTGTATTTACAATTTATAAGTGTCGCTTATCAACAAGAGTTAATGAAGTGAAATTTCTTTAGCGAGGTGTTAGTCCAGAAAAAACGTGACAGAAATAAAAGGCATGATGCTTTAGTGATTAAGTGGGGAGACGCACAAAACAATGCGCATTGTCTTGTGCGTGGTCGTGTGCAGCGTAGAGAATGATTGCTTTTGCATGAATAATCATGAGAGATAAAAAATGTTTTACTGATTATATTGATTCGTGAGCGAATATTTTATTTATTTATTTACACAGAGTTTATAACTTATTAAAAATAAATACATAAACTATATTTAATTATAAGCTGTGGCTACAGGGCCTTAAGCTTATTGATAATTAACATTTAACGTTTTTATTATAAATAAAATTATGATTAGGGTAAGATTATATATGCTTACTAGCTGACCCGGCAGACGTTGTACTGCCCTTTTTTCAACATGATGATGCAATCCAAAATATCTCTTCATTTTGTTTATAATACATAGCGAACCCGGCAGATTTTATACTGCCCATTTTTATAATCTATTCTATTTCCTCATTGTCCTCTACAAATATACCAAATTTTATTAAATATAATAAATTTTTATTGTCTTATATATATATAGGCGTGTCACCGCCCACTTTTATTATGCACCTTATTTCTCCCGGTGTTCTTTACATATATACCGAATTTTAACTGATCGTGCGAATTACACTCAAAATTAAAACACTAATAATAGCCGAAAACTGTAGAGAGAGTGAGAAAAGGCTTATTGTTTGAGAGAAATAGGAAACCCTACTCCGTGGTGTTTACTGTAGGGTTATATGTATTTTTGAACAATGTGTAGGGTTAGGGTTGTATGTATTTTTTATTGCCACATAATAAAACTAGAAAGGCAGGGCTATAGTCGGGCGTGACCGACTATAGAATCCCTGTACCCAATCCAAAATTGAATATATCTTTTTGTTGCTTTAATATTTTGTATTCATTATGTAAGGATATCTCAAGAAAAAAATTTTTTTTTTAGTGAAAGCCATTTTTCGACTGATCGTTCCTATGGCAGCTATATGTTATAGTAAACCGATATTTACCATATTCAGAAATATGATTGGATATTATATCAAATCATTAAATCCGAAATTTGGTATAGATATCTTAATAAACAAAAAAGTTTTTTTCAGTAAATGTTGTTTTTCGGCCGATCGTTCCTATGGCAGCTATATGTTATAGTAAACCGATATTTATAATATTCGGGAATATGATTGGATATTACTTAGAATTGTGAAATCCAAAATTTGATAACGATAGCTTAATATACAAAAAAGTTTTTCCCAGTAAATGTTGTTTCTTGGCCGATCGTTCCTATGGCAGCTATATGTTATAGGTTGAATATCGAAAAAAAAAAATAAACTCGTTATGCCTATGGATTAGGAGAGTCTTCGTGCCAAATTTGGTGGTTGTAGGTCTTACCGTTTCCGAGATCCGTGCGTTCATACGGACAGACGGATAGACGGTCAGATGGACAGACGGACAGACGGACATGGCTATATCGACTCGCCTTTCGATGCTGATCAAGAATATATATACTTTGAGGGGTCTGCCACGCCTCCTTCTGCCTGTTACATACATTTGCACAACTTTAATATACCCTTTACCATTTTTTGGTACAGGGTATAAACACTTAGAGGTTTGAAAAACAGATAGTAACCGATTCTCAGACTTACTGAATATGCATAAAAAATTTCATAAGAATCGGTCAAGCCA
Source organism: Stegana nigrithorax (assembly GCA_037044495.1). NCBI lineage: Eukaryota > Metazoa > Arthropoda > Insecta > Diptera > Drosophilidae > Stegana > Stegana nigrithorax. The sequence goes on along the minus strand of JBAMBQ010001771.1, from coordinate 19,170 downwards.
TTTCGGAGGAGTATGGGAACGAACATTGTGACACGAAGATTTAATATATAAGATATTGTTATTTTATATTTATATTATATGTTATGCATCGAATATATTATTCTATTTGGGTTGTATTATCTAATATTTTTTTGATTTTAAAGTAGATGTAGCAAATTAGCCTTTTTAAAAATTAGATTAATGCTTTGAGATCATGAGATAGGGAGGTTGAGGTTGCAGTACTGCCAGTAGGGTGGGAATTTGTCAAAAAGGTGTTTGTGCATGAGTAGTATATGGCCGAGTGTAAGTCTGATGAATTTAGAAAAACTAGAGCAGGTGAATGAGCTGTTGAATGTGTAGTGATGGCAGTCGCGAAGATTGATTCTATTTGGATTAATTGTTTTGTAGTGGGTGTTGGCAAGGATCCAACTGGAGTTAATTTTATTGCGGAAAAATGTCTTTAGGAATTTAAGATTGTCTTTGAGATTTTGGTTGCGGTAAAAGATGAGAGAGAGGTTAGAGGCTTCTTTGGATGCTTTATCTGCTGTTTCGTTGCTTGTGATCGGGGAGTGACTAGGTAACCAGATAATTATAATGCATGGGTGGTTGTTGGGAAGGATTTGTCTAATAGATGAGGCGTAGTAAGAGTCGCTTGAGAGGTCTTATAACGGGTGATTTTTTAGCTATTATCTTTTTGGCAACACTGGTTTAAACAGCTGACGCACGTTTCGTGTTTTGTTTCACTGTCAAACATCTTCAATTTGGTCTATAATTTAACCATGAATCGTCTTACAAACGAACAACGCTTGCAAATTATTGAATTTTATTATCAAAATGCGTGCTCTGTTAAGAAAGTTCATCGCGCGCTTCTTGTGTTCAGCGACGAAGCTCATTTTTGGCTCAATGGGTACGTAAATAAGCAGAATTGTCAATTTTGGATTGAATATCAGCCAGAAGCATTGCAAGAGCTACCAATGCCTCCAGAAAAAGTCACAGTTTGTTGCGGTTTATGGGCTGGTGGCATCATTGGACCGTACTTCTTCAAAGATGATGCGAATCGTAACGTAACTGTGAATAGTGTGCGCTACCGTGAGATGAAATCCAACTTTTTTTTGCCCAAAATGCAAGAGCTTGACTTGCATGACATGTGGTTTCAACAAGACGGTGCCACATGCCACACAGCACGCGCAACAATGGACTTATTGAGAGGCGAGTTCGGTGAACATTTTATTTCCCGTTCGGGACCGGTCAATTGGCCGCCTAGATCGTGCGATTTAACGCCTTTAGACTATTTTTTGTGGGGCTATGTTAAAGCTCATGTCTATACAGACAAGCCCGCTTCAATTGACGCATTGGAAGACAACATTGAAGCATTTATTCGTGAGATACCGGCCGAAATGTTGGAAAGAGTATGCCAAAATTGGACTAAGCGGATGGACCATTTGAGGCGCAGTCAAGGTCAACATTTGCATGAAATAATCTTCAAACATTAAACTATATGGACCGTACTATCGAGTCAAATAAAGATTTCATGCATTTTTCTGAATTTTATGTGTTTTTTTATGAAAAACTTTCCTATAGCTTTTAAAAAATCAGCCTATATTAATGTTATGGAGTCTGAGCAAATTGCATATTGGTTTGGTTTGTTTTTGATTAGGTTTATTACTTCATATATCGCTATTATTTCAGCCTTCAATTAGTTTAGAGTCGTCACCAAAAACGGACGTGTTTCACATCGCTCCTGCTGTTAGAGTGTAAATTCTGAGTAAAACAAAATAAAATATATATGTATATATCCAATAAAAAATCCTATGAGACAGTGACTCTTATCATTAAATCTTTTCATACAATACAACTTAACATAGTGCATAATCTTTGATTAATCATGCCGAAGCGCCGGCCACCAACCACCAACAACAACAGGTAATTCACAATACGAAGTCGAGACACCAGTAGTGCCAGGCTCTACTCCATTGCATCAAACAATGAGAGAGCAAGTTCTAGCTCCCATCCCTATTGTGCCCAACGGCAACTACAACGATAGCTAACATTATAGTTGAAACCACCTTGCAACCTTGAAGCGCACAGTGCGTCTCGCCTTCAACGCCACTGTTTAATACACCAGATTTCCATCTGGTTACAGTTACAACAACTCCAACTACTACTACGACAGCTACCAATACAACTACAACATCAACAACCTGCATAGCGAAAACAATCAGCATAACACCTACAACAACATCAACAACAGTGACATATGGTACAACAAAATCAACATACACAGCAATTATGAACACTTAACTCTTTAAGTGTACCTGGTTCCATGTACATCACTTCCCTCTCGCTAGTTTCTTCTGGTAGTATTGGTTTACCGCCTTCCTTGGTTTTGTAGGCAACTTCGACCTTCATCTCGGCCTTTGTATAATTCCGGATGATAGCTCTGGTTTCATCATATATTCTATCATTAAAATATTGAAGGTTAATGATTTCGATCTTTAACAGTGTGGTATTGTTGGTAGTGAATTCAACTGCCAGCTTGTTAATCACTGATATTTTCACCTTTTCTCTCTTTTTTAACTTGAAGGACCAAAAAATTTAAATAACCTTACACATTGTTACTGTTAATCGATTACAGGCAAATAAAGAAAAACTGATAGCTGATAAATTCCTATTGCTACGCATAGACGATATACTAGACCAGTTAGGTTGGGGGAGGTTTTTCTCGTGCCTGGACCAGCCAGACAAAGGGATACTCCCAGATGACAACAAATTTAATGTAATTAAAAATTACGCAATACTACAAAACGGAGACGAAGCAAAACGGTTCGTAGCTTTCTGTTATTATTACAGACGCATTATACCTAACTTCGCGGAGTCATCTCGCCACATAACCATATTAAGCAAATAGAATACTACATTTGAATGGACATAAGACTGTGGTAAAGAATTCAAATATCTAAAGATCCAATTAATAAGTCCAAAAATTCTAAAATATCCTGATATTAGTAAAAAGTTTTGCATAACAAATGATGCAAGCAAATATGCATGCGGTGTGGTTCTAAGTCAAGAACATGACGGCATACAGCTACCGGTATCATAATCATCAAGAGGATTTACAAAAGGGAAGCTAACAAATTAACTATAGAACAGGAATTGACAGCAATACACTGGGATATAAAGCATTTTCGCCATACATATTTCGAAAAAAAAGTTTTGTCAGAAGCGACCATAGGTCATTAACATTCATATCCGCACTTAAAAATCCATCATCGAAACTGACACGTATGCAACTAGACTTAGAGGAATATGATTTTGAATTAGAATACTTGAGAGGAAAAAACAATCATTCAGCAGACGCACTATCAAGAATAGATTTCGAACACATAAAATATAGAAAAACAAAATAATATAAAAATGATAACAAGACAACAACCAAGACAAAATAAACAAGAAGAAACAAGCAAAGTAGAGAAAAAAAGGTCACCATACCTAATATATACGAATCACTAAATAAAAGTAAACATAAAAAAATTACCAGAACTATCATGTGACGCAAGAAAATTCAAATTAGAAAAGGCCGAAAAATATTACATGGATTTTCAATTAATAATCAATATATCAAGAAAAAATATACTTAGGTAAATTTTTCTGTAGGCTCGGTAAGGAAGCCAGCATCCAAAAAATTAACAAATTCAAGTTATCATTAAATGATGGAGTATTAAAATACACATGTGAAAACACATTTAAAGAACAAGGAAACAAAACAAAAAAAAGTAATTTAACATTAGTATTAACGCCAAAAATAATTAAACTAAAGGATAAAAATGGAAGACATCAAAGCACGCAAAAAGAACAAAATTCTACGAAACCGTAAAAACCCCATGATAATAACGCCAACCCCACCAACAGCATTCGACACAGTATTAATAGACACAGTTGGCCCACTACCGAAATCCGGAACCGGTAATGAGTTCATTGTATTAGTAATATGTTATCTATCTAAATATCTACTTAATAACAATACTTGTACCCAGTAAATCAGCAAAGACTACAGCCAAAGCACTAGTTAAAAATTGTATAATTATCTATAACAGATATGGGTCTAGAGTATAAAAATCAACTCTTGCAGGAACTATGTACATAATTGAAAAAAGAAAATTTGATATCAACATCCTACCATCATCAAACACTTGGTGCGGTAGAACGAGTACATAGAGCATTCAACGACTATATCCAGCAGTCAACAGTGACGACTGGGACGAATGGACAGCACATTTTACTTACTGTTATAACACCATACCGTAAACGACGCATTATTACTGCCCATTTGAACTATCTTTATCAGAATTAAATTTCCTAAAAAACAATACTATTGACCCAATATACAATATTGAGGCATACGACGAAGAACTCAAATTTAAATTACAAATACTCCAAAAACGTGCAAATGACATGCTAATGAAAGCAAGAGAAAAACAAAAATTAATTTACGGTGGGAATACGCATAGTTTAGACTTAGCTATAGAAGAGTTAGTTTATATACAAAATAATTCAGGTCATATGCTAGAAAGTAAAAATAATAAATGGGCCCATACAAGATAATAGACATAGACCATTGAAATAATGTAACAATACAAGATAGCAAAGGTAAACTACAAATAGTACATAAAGATAGATTAAAACTGATGAATTAAAAAACAAAAAAAAATTTAAAATTAATCATAAATAAATTTCGCTCGCTATATTATATAGTAAATAAAGCAAATGGTCTGGCATCGTGTCATGAGCAAGTTGGTCGCGCATATTTTAACCTACACTAACAAAATACACAGAGGTGCTCATGCCCGACTTTTGCCAATAGGCCAGACTGACTACCCTGTCTATAAATTTGGCAGACTATGGGCATGCTAACAGCTGTTCGCTGATACTCGAAAATCATATTCTTCTTCGCCAATCAGCTGTTGTTTGAGTGGTTTGTCACAAGTGATGCACAAAAAGCCAAAAAGGTCGTTCACAATTGGTGAACATGTAGATATGCTCGTGCCATTTGCCCGACATTGTGAATTAATCTAATATTTAAAAGTAGGATTAAATCTGGACCAGCGGTCCGATATTTTCGGACAAGCGACGGGACGGCCACCTAGTAAAGAGTTAAATTGTCCTAACGGGACTAAAAGTTCAAACTAAGAACTAATGGAACTAAAAGCCCAAGTTAATATATAAAATGGGCGCCGTATTGCCGAAACTATTAACTACTGATCTGCGCTTCATCACCAGCACTCCAAAATTGTTAGCCACTAGCAAACGCTATAACCGCTTGATAAATAGCGCATAAACATAATAAAAAACGCTGGATAATTAGCGTCACATATAAATTGTAAATATAAGTGTAAGTCATCTAATTTATAATTAAATAATAATAAGTAAGCCGTTCTAAAGGCTAGTAATAAACATATGTGTATCCAAACAAAAGCAACATCGTTCATTCTATTACAGAGTTTATCATGTTTACTATTTTCCTCGTTTCTTTTAACGGTTTGGTTGATAGTTTATCTGTGTTTTCCTCATCCATTACATAAGTGCTATAAGTATCTACTTTCGTAGATGGTATTACAATGCGGTCATGTATTTTAGTAAATGGGTTTGTAGATGTCATATTTCCTAACCAAATTTTACAATAATCAAATTTAATTAGATTATTTTTAAAAGGAAAAATGTTATATGGATTACGATTATGTATTACTTGAATTTTCAAAATTTTTTTTCATTTATTCCTCGGTGATTGTTTCTTCAATGTTATTTTTCTTCATGTATAATATCTTTCAACTTAACTTCTGACATCTACTAACTCTTAATGACAGTTTGTCTTGAAAATAGAAAATTGAAATATTCTCCAATTACGTCGTTAAATTCTTTTAAAAGTTCTTCATCTGTTGTAAATAAGGCACTGGTTTTTTCGGGATCGAAATGATTTCTTAAAATCGTAATTATGGTGTCCTTAGCAAACGTCTTTTCTGTGATTATCTTTCGATGTGATTTGAATGTTTTAATATTTTGTATTGTTAATGAACACGAACCTTTCTTGGATATTTTAGTACGTATGTTATACATATTGACTGGATTTTTCGCGACTATTATTGACAATGAAATTTATCATGACGCGAGATAGTGCATCTGCGTTTCCGTTGCGAGGATGCATTTTTTATAGTTAATATCATAGTCGTATTCACTTAGACGTAGTCTCCATATGAGGAGTTTTGAATTTGGTTCTTTTATAGAGATCAGCCATGTGAATGGTCTATGATCGGTTTCAATAACGAATTTTCGACTGAATAGGTATGGTCGAAAGTACTGATTACTTCATACCATTGCGAGACATTCTTTTTGTGTAGTGCTGTAATTTTATTCATGATTGTTTAGTGTACGGCTAGCGTAGCAAATAGGATGTCCTTCTTGTGCGATGTTGTTAACATCTGTTTGTAACACGAACGTTTTTTCAAAGTCCGGGTAAGCTAGAATTGGGTCATTTACTAGAAAAGTTTTAAGACTGTTAAAATTATTATTATATTCTTGGTCTTTTTTTAAATATTTGGTGAATGGTTTAACTATCCTAGCGTAATCTTTTATAAATTTACGGTAGCAGCCTGTTTGGCCGATGGCGGTTGTGTGAACATCCGATAACATCCAATAGAATGAACAAAAAAATGACCAACCAATTTTTATACAGCAGATTCTATAGAATGAACAAGGCATGTCTCGATTGTGTGAACAGTACTCAAATTTAACTAGTTTTTTTTTTTAAATGCATTTTCGTTTTGTTTTTGCATGCGAATATCGAAAACAAAGCAAAACCAATTACGAATTTCGTTCTCTTGCATAGAGTGACTAACGACCTAAGGATTCCTGGAATTACTTCAATTAGATTTGACAGTTTGTTCTTTTTCCCTAGCTTGGGACAAGATAAATTCTAGCATTGTGTAAAAGTGTTGGAAAAACGTTTTAAGTAATGAATCGTATGATCTTGAAGACTTCATTAAAACATATTGAGAAACGCATATAGAGAGGATATATAAGCACCGGTAGCGGAATTATTTAAGCTTGAATCTCGGTTTAGTAGTGCGCACCAATGCTCAATAGACGATATTGAAAATTAGAGCGATAATGATACTTTTGAAGATTTAAATGAAGTGAACGGTGACATACAAAGCGAGGATGAAATGTCTGCATATGAATTTTTATCACATAGGAAATATAAAGAGTACATATAAATGTATATTTATATCAGCAAAACTGCTACCTCCGTTATGTGAATCGAATAACTACTGTATCTTTATGATTCTTTGGCAAGGGGAATTTTTTAATACAAAATATTTTCTTTGGGTTAGGTTTGATACCTTCTCCTGTTACAACGTGACCTAAAAATTCAGTTTATCGTTTGATAAATTTGGAATTGTCTAATTGGACTTTTAGGTTAGTTTCCATTAGCCGTTTAAAAATTTTGTTGATTGATTCAACATGTTAAAGAGGTTGAGAAATTATAATGTCATCCATATACACAAAGCATATTTTATTTATATTGTTCGATAGTACATTATTCATTATACGTTGATACGTAGCTGAGGCTGTTTTTAAGCCTAAAAGCAGTTTTGTATATGTCTGATTTCTCAATTTCAATTTAATTGAATCCTGTAGCCAAATCCAATATAGTGAAGTATTCTCTATAATTTTTCAAGAATTTCTTCTATATTGGGGATTGGGTTACAATTATGAATGGTTACTTCGTTTAGCTTTCGATAATCGATTTTCGGGGAACAGCTGTGTAATGAATACTTTTCTCAGCATTTCTTTAATGTGACCTTTTACTTCAGTTTTGTGTACTCGTATATATGAGTAAAGGTATGTCTTAGCTGCAATGAGAGCATTGTCTGTTGTTCTAATCTGATGCTTTATCATGTTTGTAAACGAAAGATCATTGTCTGCAGTGTAAAAAATATTTTTAAAATTTTTTATTATTGGTAACAAATTTTCTTTTTCTTCCAAGTTTAGGTGTTCCGATCTTATCTGTTTTAGGATCGGTTCTTCAAAGTTTTTTGAAGTGAAACGTCTTTAGCGAGGTGTAAGTCCAAAAAACCGTGACAGAAAACAAATGCCTGATGCTTCAGAGACGAAGTGGGGAGACGCACAAAACAATGCGCATTGTCTTGTGCGTGGTCGTCTGCAGAGTAGAGAATGATTGCTTATGCATGAATAAGAGAGTATCCGAACACAGGGGAGATGCGATAGCGTTGTTATTAGTTTGAAATTATTCGTTTAAAAAATATACATCACAATTTTTTTTGTTTATTTTATTTTATTTAATTTTCTACCACAATCAAAATAGGCCTGTGTTAGCTAAAATAAGATAAAATAAGATTATTTATATTATATATTTTATTTAAATACAATAAGCAAAATAATGCCAAAGCCAAATTTTCCGCTAAAAGTGAGCAATGAAATGAGCGTTCTTTTGAGCAGTGTTTCAAAACATATAAAAATAGAATACAGAAAACAATGTTTTAACTCAGTTTTTACCCTTTCGCAATGAAAATGAAAAGTGCGTATTGAATGAAATTTGTGATTATTTATCTTGTTTTTTTATTTACTTAATTACTAATTTCTTCTTTTGGCAAACGCATAGCATGCGAGAATAAATAAACAAAGTAAATAATAGCGAAATTCATTCAATGCGCAGTTTTAATTTTAGATGAGAAAGAGTGAAAACACAGAGTTAAAACACTTTATTCTGTATTCTATTTTTACACGTTTTGCAACAGTTCAAAATGAAATTTTTAATTGCTTAATACTTAAAGAACCGAAATAAAATGCCTATAGACAACATTGTTTTTGTAAAAATCCTGAGACGAAAGTCAACAATTTGGTTTACAAATTAGTTTCTCATCAAGTAACTTCTTATATAAACCATTAAATACACTTTTTGTGAAAATCTTAATAATATATTCTATAGAAAAATATTAAATGCACAATCAGTTTCTATCAAATGTCGCCTATAGGCAACACTGGTCCTGAAAGGGTTAAAGGCAAACTGAAATGTGGAACTCTGTGTGTATTTGTGTGCCGTAAGTAATGTTGTCTGTGAGAAATCTATTTTCTCGTTTGTTTGCTTACATAACATAGATCTTTGTTATTAAAATATTATATTACGCCGTATGCGTGTTTAGTTCTAAATGATTGAATATCTCGTGAATATTAATCTAACTTAAAATTCTAATGCAACTGAACATTTCGCCTTGTTCAAGCCGGGTCGCTGTTGAGGCGGCAAAGGGCTAATCTACATAGTACAATTCCAACAATATCGACCATACAGAGTGCAAGTCGGTCAGCATAAAATATGCCGAGTTTGTAATATGATTATATATGGGGATGATATTTATGCGTCTGTAACAGTTATCAACAAACTTTTGTAGCGTTGGCAGACAAAGGCAACGTACTCGAGTTTGCAATACGATCATTCCCAGTACCGCAGACATCTTCAGCGATTGTGGGCAAGATTGCTTTTGTTGCGTCTGTAACTATTAGACATGATTTTAATTTGCTTATCTATTACAAGCAACTGGTGTATACGGTTTTCATCGAAGCCAAACAAAGAGATGCTAATCAAAGAGAAGATGGCTTTTGTTTGTGTCGTTGACAAAGATGAGCCGGTTACAGCTCTGAATTTTTTAAATTTTTCCCAGATATGTCGTTTAAAAGTGATTGGCTTTTCATTGCGATTAACTAACTTATACAAGGTGAGTTCGAAAGTAAACAGGACTTTTTGAATCTAGCGCCCTCTAGTGGCGCCATCTATATGTCAACTGGTGCGTTAGAATCTGCTATCGTTTATCGACTTCCAGTAAAAATTTCATGACATTTCATCTATTGGAAGTGAGGTTATTGCGTTTTAAGTGTCAGTATGTTTTTGTCATCGGTGCGAAAATGAGCTTCGAACAAAGAGCAAACATAAAATTTTGTTTTAAAATTGGTAAAACTTTTACCGAAACGTTTCAATTGATGAAACAAGTTTATGGCGATGATTGCCTATCCCGTAGCAGAGTGCACGAGTGGTTTCAACGTTTTCAAAGTGGTCGTGAGGACATAAATGACGATGAACATGTGGGCCAACCAAAATCCGTGATCACCGAAAATTCCATCGAAACTGTGCGTGAATTCATAAAAAATCAGCCGAAATCATCATTGAAATTCATGGAAATAGAATTGAACATCTCCAAAACATCGATTTATCGCATTTTGACCGAACATTTGGGCTTACAAAAGGTGTGTGCACGGTTTGTTCCGCACAAATTGACTGACGTCCAAAAATTGCTCAGAATTCAACATTCGAAGGACATCATTAAAGAGGCAAAAAAAGACCCGGACTTCCTTTACAAGATTGTGACTGGAGACGAAACGTGGTGTTTTCAATATGATCCCGAAACGAAACGCCAGAGTGCTGAATGGAAGGCGCCGGACGAGCCGAAACCCAAAAAATCGCGCCTGGAGAAGTCAAAAGTGAAGACAATGCTGATTTGTTTTTATGATTCCAAGGGTATTGTCCACAAAGAATTTGTTCCACCCGGCCAAAACGTTAATGCGGTATTCTACCTTGGAGTTTTGAAGCGTTTGGTGCGCCGTATTCGACGTGTTCGGCCCGAATATCGCGAAGATGGAAGTTGGCGTTTGTTGCACGATAATGCGCCGTCTCATCGATCGACGCTTGTGTCCGACTATTTGACCAAAAATCACATTTTAACCATCAACCACTCCCCGTATTCACCTGATATGGCACCGTGCGACTTCTACCTTTTCGGAAAAATGCATTTGCCGATGAAAGGAAAGCGTTATGCAGACGTAGAGGCCATTCAAAAGGCTTGCACCGGCATACTGGCGGCCATACCGGGCAACGAGCTAAAACACTCGTTCGACATGCTTTTGGACCGTGCAAAACGCTGTATTAAAGCAGAAGGAGACTATTTTGAATAAAATAAATTGATTTTGCCGAAAAAACTATTTATTCTGTCTTTTTTTTAAAAGTCCTGTTTACTTTGGAACTCACCTTGTATGCTCTGTAAATGAAATCATCCAAATAAAACGATTACTTTATAGCATTCGCGCCAGCCTTGTGTTTGTCCATGTGTAGATCAGCCAAGTATGTTAAACTACGTACGGCGAGATGTGGTGCTGCAGCTGTTCCATAGGTAACTGTGTTAAGCTGGAATGTACGTAATGGATCCTCCTGTGAGTTCCTCCAAATAATGTATTTAAATCTTCGATAATGGGCATCTACCAAGACCTGCCTGAACATTTTGACAATATTGGCGGTAATCGCGTAGCGGTATGTTTTAAAGCGTAGTAGATGGGTATATAGATCATTCTGTAAAAATGGCCCAACCATAAGTAGGTCATTCAGTGACTTGTGCGTGGTCGTCTTACACGATGCATCGAACACCACTCGTAGCTTAGTAGATGTACTCGTTGGTTTGTGCACACAATGATGTGGTATATAATAGTGTGGTTTGTCTAGCTTCGGACTCGTTACTAAACTCATATCACCTAATTGCTCGAATTCCTGCATGAAGTTCACGTATTGTGCCTTGACATCTGGGGTGCGATTTAAACGGTGTTCCAATGCTTTAAATCGGCTGAGTGCCGTTTCATAAGAATGGCGTAATTGGTGTGAATTATCCTTGAATGGCAATCGAATCACAAGTCTACCATCTGATTGTTGGCGAGTATTTTTAACAAAACTGTCCTCGCACTCCTTTTGCGCCATAGACGTTCCATATTTTCGAATTTGTATCTTCCATAGTTTGTGCAAAATTTTGTGCAATTGCATTAGCATTATTGATGCCGGAGACGATCCACCCTAACAGAGATTTTTGAAGGCATGGCAAATGAGGGCCTATCTTGATCTGACCGATTGACAAAATCTCGAAGAAGGTTTCAGTACCGAGCAATAAGTCAATACGATGGGAACGATGGAAATTTTCATCAACAAGTGGCGTATTTTTTGGCAACTTCCAAGATGAGATATCAAGCTCAGAATCAAGATGGTACGCTATGTGCGATGCAATTCAAAAATCGAGAGACATTTCGAATTCGTTGAGTCGTGATTTTATCGTAGCGCATTTACTGTGTTTAATTTGTGTTTGCGAATCACCTACACTACGAATTTGCAAATGCTGTTTCGTTCGCGATAGGCGAAGCCTTTGGGCAAATTCATCAGATATGAAGTTAACTTGGGAACATGAAAAATAATAATGCACGACCAAGTTTATATTTTCCTGTGGCATTCTTTACTAGTACGACCGCAGTGGCCAATAATATTTGTTGCGGGAATCTATTTATGTGCGTATGCACAATTGCATTATTTGACGTTGATGCTGGTTGTAATGCAATCGAATCAGATTCACGATGCAACAACGTATGGTGTGACCTTGAGCACGTGCGGCATTTCATTGTAGACGAGCATTGAGCAACTTGATGTCCTTTACTGAGGCAGTTGAGACATAGTCAAAGTCGTTTTTCAGTCTCATAGCGAATATTAATCGGCATTTCGAAGAATTTAGGGCACCTATGAACCTTGTGTTCGGAACTTGAGCATATACAACATGCTTGAGTGCGGCAACTAAATGTTAAACCATGTCGTAATCGGAAAAGCCTTTATAGTTTCTAAGGGTGCAGCTCGCAAGCAATTATGTAGTTGATTGAATTTTTCGATATTCGACAGATGTGCATGTTGGTCAATCACCTGCTTAAACGACATTATAAAATTTTTGTAGTCTGCATACTTTCGATCGATCGTTGGTAATGCAATCATAGGCAATTTCATGGCTGATACCAGGGCAGATGTCGATGGGACATCCGAAATTGTCGAATTGTGTTGATCATCGCCAAGTTGTTGCTTGATACATACTTTGATATGTATGTAAAGATCTTCCAAATCACCACTGTTAGCATGGTTATATTCCTCTGGGTCGACCTTTTCGATGTCAGATTGAACTGACATTAGTTGCTTGAAATATGCTTCTAAAATATACAGGCGGCAATTTAATTCAGCTGGCGATAACACTCGGGACTTTACGGTTGGATCTACTACGTTACGAATTCGGGAAATATTTCTACGAATATTCGTACGTTGCTGCTTTAGCGTTTCTCAATCAGCCATAATAAATTTTTATTTGAACGCCAACGCAAAACGATCAAGTTTGTAATTTTATTTATCAGCTTATTATTTGTTTAATAAAAATGTAGAGCAGAACCTTGCGCTATTAACTTGAGTGAATATCGTTTTATTTATATTGAGTGAAACTTAAAATATTGAGAGCAATCATATACCAGAACTAATCCACTCAGCAGCGTGCAAAGCTAATATAATAACTATTGAGTGCCATCGAGCAGCAGAACTATTTCACTCAATGTTGGCATGTATTATAAAACGAAACGCACTTTAACGAAACACTGTCGTTTAGTAGTTGTATTTTTATTTTATTTGCAGGCAAATTTTTTAGAGAGCAATGCACTTAACGGTGTTGTGTTGCTCTTTTAGTGTACTCACTGCAATTAAATTCGGTAAATTTCCAACGAAGACAGAATGTAATCACAAGAAGAAACGGTGATTGCGGTGGCAGAGAAAGGCAGTGGTGGCGTTGCTAAATAACAAGGGGGTCCACAGCCTTCAATGATTTCCTTTATGGTTTGATGGCGGCGTTACAGGGAGGGGTAACATGGCAACCACAATCCAATCCAATAATGTATGATGATGATGGCGGCGTTACACCGAGGGGTAACACGGCAACCTTAATCCAATCCAATGATGCTCCTTTGAGCAGCGCACAATGTTCTCAACTATCAAACGAATTTTACAAATTCGCGTTACACAAGCCCCACGTTGGGCGCCAAAATGTTTCGTCGAAGGCCTTTCTTCACTAACATGAGTGTCAGGCCACGGCCAGTGAAACTCGAATTTAGTAACCAGACTCGACAGACAGAAAAAAAACAACCGCACACTTCAATTTCATAATCAGAACTAACTTTTGTGTATAATAAAATGCTTCAAACTAAATTACAAAGGAAAAACGCAAAAAGGAATATAAAAATTAACAGTTACTTTACTTAAATTAACGTAGTCGGCAACTTAAGCTTGTTCACGCTACGTTTGACCAAACAAAGAGGTCTTACGAAACCAGTCCTAGTGTCTGTTTCACAGCTACGACTTAATGGTCAACAGCTGGTTTATCTAGTTGATAAATTTTTACTTAGACGCAACTAATAAAAAATCTATATTTAAATGAATTCAATTAAAAAAATTATAATTAGTATCTAATTCCATCTAAACTAATTAAATGTACGAGTAAGAAAAAAACTTTAAAGAGGAAGAAAAGGCTATGTTGGAAGATGAATTTATTTTCACAACTGAATCAATTTATTTATTACGTGATGATATTGTTTCCTTATACTACAACTAGTTACAATTACAAATTAACTATCAAGCTGTTTTTTTTTATTGATTTTGTTATTGAAAGATGCTTTTTAAGTTCGGCTTCAGTCTTTTGAAACTAATCCTCTGGGCAAATTGCAGTTTGACACTTGCTGGCCACTACCAAAGCTTTCCAGTTCTCACAAAATACTATGTGGTTCTCCGATGGCAGTGGCTCTAGGTATCTAGCTATTGTCGTATACGATTGATCACCAAATCAATTGATTTAGTGGTTCTTAGTCTTCGGTATAACCTTGCGTCGTTTGTTTACGTGGCTACCACAGAGCTAATTCTGAAGGCGTTCATGATGTTTTTGGCGTGCCTAAGTATTATCTCCCGGATAGCGTCGATGCGTAAGTTCCAATGGTTGTCAGCGTTTCTGACATACCAGGGAGCGTGTAGCATGTTAAGCAGCACTTTGTTTTGGAATCTTTGAATTACAGCCCACAACTGTATACCATATAGCCAGACCAGAGTTAGTATTTGGTTGCATACAAAAATTTTATTTTGGAGTGATAAAGCAGATCTCCTGCCAAGAAGCCAGTAGTATCGGATGTCAAATTCATCACGTTTCATGTTGATATACTGCTTCCATCAAAGTTTTTCGTCACGATTCATACCTAAATATTTTTCATGGTCATAGTGGAGAATGACGGTATTGTCGATGGTCATGGGAAGGTAGTGAAGTCAACACGTACAGGTGAAGTCACATAAACAGATATCGTCTCATTAAAAATTATCTTCCATTTTTTGGTACATTTAAGTCTGGTATCTATTGCACTTTGAGTTTTTGCGGCTGCTTCTTTTTCGTCTTTTCCGACTGATAATAAGGCTGTATCATCAGCAAAGGTTGCAACGGTGCTATCACTGGGCAGGGGGATATCACTGTTGAAGATTAAGTATAGTATCGGGCCAAGTATGCTTGCATGTGGTACTCCAATTCTAATCGGCTGCAGTGGGGAAAATGCGGTGCCATATCGCACCCGAAAGTATCGAGAACTTAGGAATTTTTTTTTTTTTTTTTTTTATTAGGCGTTATTCAGCGTATCATATTGTGCTATGAGACACCTGGTGTAGTTGTAAATCGTCAGTTTTTGAGCGTGTTTACCAAAAACGGTTTCTTGGTTTAAACATAATTAATATTGAATAACAAATAAAAAAAACAAGGGCTGAAGCCAGACTCTAGAATAGATGTCCAAAGTGACGTCGTTTGAGTCTCCTTATAGGGACTGTGGTGGCGAGGGTTCTGGCCAGCCGGTTCTTATGGTTTAACAAACGGTCATTGTATCTGCTGGAGAAAAAGCAGACTTGGTCCTCAATGGTAGCTAGATTAGGGTCTCGATGCAGGATAGATCCGCGAACGTACCAGTCGCAGCCAGTGATTAGGTGCAAGGCTTTATTCTGCATGGTCTGCAGCCGTTTGCGGTTCGTTGCTGCTGTGATTCCCCATATTTGGATACCGTACCGCCAAGTAGGCGCAACCACCTGTTGGTAGATTGTCCGCTTGTTGCGAAGTGGAAGTTTGCTTCTGCTGTTGAGGAGCCAGTGTAGTTTCTTAGGAATGATTGTAGAATCTGGCTGAGTTTGTGGGGGAAACTTCGTTTTATTTTGACCAACAAGCCTGCGTGTCAAACTTTATCGAAGGTTTTCGAGACAACTAAAAATATGGCAATACACACCATCATTCTTCTAGCGCCTTTTGAACTACATCACATATTCGGTGAACCTGTTCGATTGTGGAGTGATTGGCTTTAAAGCCAAACTGGTGAGGTGGAATTATGTTTGATACTTGGATGCATGGTTGAATATTATTTAGGTTAATTCTTTCAAGGATTTTAGATAGGATTGGCAAAAGTGAGATTGGGCGGTGGGAGGAGACAAGGTGAGACGGTTTTCCTGGTTTTTGTATCATTATAATCTTTAAAACTTTCCAATATACTGGAAAATGTAGTAATCCTAAGGCTGCATTAATGATTATTGTTATTTTTTCAATGGCGATTTGGGAAGCTCTTTCAGGATTTCAGCAGTAACCAAGTCGTATCCGGAGGTTTTCACAGTTTTAAAGCTTGTTATAATTTGTTTCAGCTCTGCAAGACTGTCTTCTTGCACTTAGTTGTCATCCAATTTTTCGACATCAGCCTTAGTATCTTGGAAAATTTGGCTAGGTATATTGGTTTTGTCAGTATCTCTATTAATGGGTGAGTTTGGATTTATAGGTTGGTTCATGGTTTTTGTGATCCTCCAAAGTGATTATTTTGTCGATTTTGCGTTAGTGGGGCTTATTTATTTTGTACTTATCGATTCGTTATTATGGTGACATTTATGAATGACTATAAGCTGGAAAATTGGCTGGAATCAATTTAGCCCCAGAATTTTCAGCCGAAATTTTGAGCAAAAATGTTTACGCGAAATTATTAAATTATTATTGATAATACGTTTTACGCAGCGTGTGGTGAGCATGCGATATAGGGCAATAGGTAAAGCGATGGCAAATGTTTTTTTTTTATTTATACACTCTGCCTGTTCGGTGGTTCGAAAACTACTGTTGTATTTTTTATTTTTTGATTTTTTAATAATATTCCTTTTTTAATTTATTTACTTATTAGTATATACTCTTTTATAAAGTTTTTTTTTAATTGCGATTGAAAATGCTTAAACGGGATACACAGGCAAGAAAACTGCCAGCAGCTGCCGGCAATTAAGCCACAATTAGTGAAATACAGTGCGCAAATAAAAATAAAAAAAAAAATCTATTAAATTAAATAAAACAAAAATTGTATTTAATAACAAAGTTATGCATGCGAATATTAATGTATAGAAAAATTTCGTAAATCAGACAACAAAAAAAAATTTATTCTTTTACTAATGAGAACGCCACCAAACGATAATGAAAGTTTATGAATTTTGGTGCTTCACTTTATGTATTTCTGCTTTATTGTGATCCATATTTAAAATATCTGCTAAAAACAAAATTTTTATTTAAAATAAAAAATATATTATTAAATTAAAACATTCAACTTTATTTAAAAATACTTTGAATACGCATTATTTAAAAAAAAAAATATTCACCTGTGAAAACGGCGAAAAATTATAACAAATTAATGTTCAAATTTCGGCCAGAATTTTTTTTTACACTTTTAAGCACTACAGTATCAAAGAAGACAAAATTATCTGATGTGCTTTACCCCAAACAAAAAAATCTATAGTATTTTATTTATTATGATCGGTTTCATCTTGCTGCTCGCAACAGAGCTTTTCTAGTTGTTTTATTTTTTCGGTGAGGTGCTTTCGATATCCCATGCGTTCGGTGAGATTTCACTAGTATTGTCTGGTAAATCTGATTTATAAGACTGTGTGTCCATTTTTAATTATGTTTAACATAAAGGTGTATTTAGTTAAAGAATATTGAGATCGATTATCAATAGGGTAGTATATCGATAATGGATCCATAGGCAGGATTGGTTCGTATGGTGACTGCCAGATAGTGTGCGACAGGGACGGATGGAAGGGAGCAACTGTGAAGAAAGTTTTGAAAAACATGCTTCAATAATAGTAAAAAAAATGGCAGAGTTTCAAGATAAAGATAGTGGTTGGACTTTCATAAAAAAAAACTGACTTGAAGTTAGTATTAACAAATATACACCATTTAAAGCCGAAAGTTTCATTCCATTACCTGTAAAGCTATCAAGGCTGAAAGCAACAATCAATGTGGAAAACTATGACGATTATTGTTTTATATGGGCTTTAATATCTGCACTTCAACCTGCCTTCAACAATTCAGATAGATGTTATAGCTATAACATAGAGAACATTCAAAGCAATACGATTCGACTAAATGAGGAGATTACACTACACTTTGAGAGCTTAGAGTTCCCGATGCAGCTATCTTCAATAAAACGGTTTGAGCTACAAAATCAAAACATCAGCATTAATGTGTTTGGCTATGATGAAGAAGAAGGTGGTATCGTTGGACCTTTTTACTTTACACAAGATGTCTAGGAGCGACATATCAATCTCCTTCTATTACAAACAGATTGTAATTCATATTTTACATGGATAAAAAATTTATCAAGGTAAATTTTAGTTTTTCATTGATTATTCATTTTTTTTTTTCCTTTTTTTTTTTTAATTATCTTATATCGTCAATATGCATACTTCATCGTTTATGTGTTGTGAAAAAAAAAAAATTTTGTTTTTTGAGGAATATAAAGTATAAAAGCGCTGCATTTCTTCTTTATATTTAACAAAACTGTGAAAACGCAACATACAAGCGCCTGAATTTGCATTATTAGTTGCAAGTAGTGGGAATAACCCTCGAATAATTAACGAACTACATCGCATAGATCAAATATGGCAACGCATTCGATGTAATGACGCTGAGCTTGCGAAGTGATACAACAATGGATTTCAACAGACGAACAGTATGAAGAGCGATGGAAAAACATCATTGTAAAGGAGATCCACAATGATGATAATGAGGATGACATCCGTTTGATAATGGTGAGCGACCCGGGGGAGAAAGATCCGTGGGCGTACGCACAATTCAGGATAACAGATGTAGGGATCACTGTTCGGGGCAACTATGATTACGAGCTAAAATTTTCAATTTAGCGGAAGCTAAAACACATCTATGAGACCGATTGGGATGTCTGGGATGAATGGCAGTAATTATAATT
>JBAMBQ010001764.1:0-161089 GCA_037044495.1 Stegana nigrithorax | reverse complement strand
ACTGTTGAAGATGTACAGCCAATGCGTCATCCCTTTCTTTAGTATTCTGACAACAGACTCTACTTGGTGTTTTGATTGGGATTCGGCGCCAGACAGAACATTTGACATATTTTGTGGCTCTACATAAATTATGTTCAGGGCTGCTAGGTTCAGCATTCTCAAGAAAATCGTCAATTGCGTCGTTTTTCAAATCGCTTAGTCGTCGTTTGAGTTTTTAGCACAGAAACTAAATATTTTGGCATGAATCTGGACTATAAAATGACTTGGAAACATCACATTAAGAAAAAAAAAAGAACAAATCTTTGCTAAATATAAACAACTGTATTGGCTACTAAATAAAAACTCATCACAAACACTTTCCAGCAAATTACTCATCTACAACCAAATTATAAAACCAGTATGGACGTATGGTATTCAGCATGGGGAACGGCAAAAAAATCAAATACTGCAATTATCCAAATACAACAATCGAAAATTCTAAGAGCAATAGCAAACGCCATTGTACATATCAAACCAAGATGATTGACGAAGAAATACAGAAAACCAGCAGAAGACACCAAACCATCATCCAAACTCACCAAAACAATAAGATAAATATATTACCGACAGGAGAATTGACAATACCACGGATGCTACAAAGAAAACAACCAGTCGACCTTGTTTGATATCAACTGGAAATAGAACACCATTAAACAAATTACTACAAATAACTGTATTAATAGTAACTAAATCCGAAAATGCTATAAAATGTATATATAAAGTTAATTAAAATGACAAATACTCTATATTTTTAGGAAATTAAAAAAAAAAATCTACAAGGTGTGTTCCAAAGTAAACAGGACTTTTTGAATCTAGTGCCCTCTAGTGGCGCCATCTATATGTCAACTGGTGCGTTAGAATCTGCTATCGTTTATCGACTTCCAGTAAAAATTTCATGACATTTCATCTATTGGAAGTGAGGTTATTGCGTTTTAAGTGTCAGTATGTTTTTGTCTGTTTACTTTGGAACTCACCTTGTAGATCTCGGTAGAGTACAATGAGCAGTTGTGGTAAGTTGGAGTCTTGTTTGTGGTTCTCCTAGGGGTAGCTATTTTCGCTGCTTCGTGATTTTTTTTTATTAAGCCATTCGACAGGTTCGTTGACATCTTGTATTGAGTTAAGTTCTATGTTTGGGTCCAGCATATCGTTTAGCCAACAACGAAATAGCACTAGATTAGTGCGTTTATTTAATAGCTTATGTCTGACGGGTGATGAACTGGAATTTTTACTTCGAGGACGATAGCTGAGTGGTCAGAACAGAAGATCTGGAAGTTGGTTACTTTCAGCCTTCTTCTGGCCTCGAGGGCCATGGCATACAGCTAAATCCAGTCGAAAGCACATAATGGTTGTTTGCGTTGATGCACCTCAGCAGTTGAGTTCCTTTAGGATTACTTTTTCTTGAAGTCGCCCCCGATAATGAAGCGATTGCCCAGTGAGTCCGATATAGACTTAAACATTAATTGTGAGACCCATTTTTGTGGTGTCAGGTAAGCAGCAGCAAATCTAAGGATGCCTGAAATATTGTTCAGTTCAATGATACTGACTTGTACCCAAGGTTGCGCAATGGGCTTGCAGGCTGTAAATTTAATACAGTTTTTAATTCCACCACGAGCTGTGCCATTGGGAGGGTTTGTCGAGACAAATTCGCAGCCGTGAATTTTGAAGTGATATCGTTCATCGCAGCTCTATCCTGCATAGAGACCTTAATTTAACTACCGTTGAGGACCAAGTCTGCTTTTTCTCCAGCAGATACAATGACCGTTTATTAAACCATAAGAACCGGCTGGCCAGACCCCTCGCCACCACAGTCCCTATAAGGAGACTCAAACGACGTCACATTGGACATCTATTCTAGAATCTGGCTTCGGCCCTTGTTATTGTTATTTTATGTTAATTATGTTTAAGCCTAGAAATATTTTTTGGTAAACACATTCAAAAATTGGCGATTTACAACTACACCACGTGACTCATAGCACAATATGATATGCTGATTAACGCCTTATCAATAAAAAAAAAAAAAATTGTTTAGTCGACCACCCGTGTAACCTTTGGTGATTGAGGCATAACTAGGACCTTGAATAATAGTCGAACTCGACTCACTCCCGGTTGGAGCTAAGCTAAGCTAAGCCTTTCAGAATGAATGGCGAATATTGATATTGCATGGATACGTCCTTTTGAGCGTCATATGGTAAACCTTGCAGCCTTTGTATGAGGCTATATGAAAATCGCCGCAGTGAACGCACGTTGCGGCAACATTTTTGTCTTTTCCGCAATCCGCTGAAGGGTGGTTTTGATCGCATTTGACGCAGTGATATGGTTTGGTACAGTAGTTTTTGGTGTGTCCAAACTTTTGACATCTGTGACACTGAACAAGATCATTGAATTTAATAAGTGGCTCAAATTTTACCATTGCGTTGCACAACAAGGTGACGTCGTACACCGATTTATTGTTGGAATTAGGCTCAAGGTTGACAAAGTACTCTGGTAAATTACTGCGCACGTTAGTTAATGTAGGTTTTAGAAGTAGGGTAGTAAAAATTTTTTTAAGACTACACGGAAGGCACGATTCTGTGTGAGTTCGCACGTGTGGTAACAAATTTCAAACAAATGTCGTCAAGCAGTTTTACTATTTTACGATAGTTGGCGCTGGAATCAATGCGTCTTATAGGCGTAGTCGGCCATCGTGATACAATTTATATGAGTAGGAATTGCAACCAATGCAATCGTTAAATTTACTCGTTTCTTCATTGATACTTTTTAGATTGAGAATGAAAAATGGATGCTCAGAATGTTGAGGTTCTTTTTCCGATTCTTCGTTTGTCGCTAGAATTTCAAACCTGTTTGAGGCCAGCGGGTCATAAGCAGATCATACATCAGCTTTGCTGTCACCACAGCGAAAATAAATTGCAAGTGATAACGCAGAACATTGAAATCTTTTTTGGATTTTTTTTTCGGGGAAATTTACTTGCTTTCGTTCTGACAATTGACTTGAAAAAATTTCACCAGCGTATGTTCATATAAGCGAACTCACAATAATAAAGCCGCAAATGTTAACTAACATTCACAGATTCCCATTATTGAAAATTTCTACAAACGCACAGCGGGAATCTGTGTAAGTAACAGTGCTGTAAACTTTACGTTCGAATGCATCAGCTGTTAACTTACTGCAGCCAACTTCACTCTGTGAATGATTTTCGTGAATAAAAGTGGTGTTTGTGCTGATTATTTTAAAGTAAATAAATATCAAATTTATATATTTTCATGTGTTCCGTTGCTCTGGTGCAGAACTATGATGAAAATGTCGTTTACTCGTAAATCCTTTCCAGTCGGTATGGCGAGAATTAGATGCCATTGACTTGTAGCTGCAACTGATTTAAGTTTTTTGACTATTATTGGGGAAACAGTATCATTGGATTTATGAATATTATTGTTTGTACATATTACATTGTAATTACTATCTTTGTTGTCATTGACAGTGCCTTTCGGCGGTGTGTACGCTTGCGCATGGTTGTATTCGGACTTAAACATGGTTGTATGTTTGCCACTTGTTGTTTAATACTTCTTGTTGCTTGAGTACTTATTATATTATATATTTACACTACGGATTGTATTAGCGATTCTAGCCAAATTTATCATTAATTAAACCAAAATTAGAATTACTTACGAGAAACACGCGTCTTTATGCCACGGAGGGTTGCCAGACTGTCCACAAATATGATACAAAATTCGCTGGCTGACTATAAATAAATAATAAAAATATGATTAAATTTCGTTTCATTCAATATTTAACAAGCTGAGTGAATTAAGCTGTGAAGTCGAGTTTTTGGTTTTCAGCAAACTGATCATATCCAGCTGAACCCTTCTATTTGCTGACGTCATCATAACACCAAAATTTTTTTAAATATTTTGACTAATAAGTTTGGCATCCTCCTGATATTTTGAGACATTACTTTTAGTTACAAAATATACAAATTCAATAACAACATCGTCAGTTTATTATGAAACGAATTTAAAAAAAAAAAACCATGTTTTTGGCAGTTTCAAAATCATAAGACACTTAAGATATGGGATCTCCAGATTTCTTGTAGAAAAGGTAGGAGATTGTTTTGCAATAGTTCAATGTAGTCCCTGGTCTTCATTCGCGATGACACAAACTGAATATCAAGCGTAGCTTTCAATGTAAAAACTCCCCACACCATTACAGAACTTCCTCCGAAATTTCGTTTGGAAAAGTAAAGGGGCTGCTTTCACAAATCTCGCCAATAGAATTGATAACCATCAGGGCAATCAAGATTCCATTTTTCTCCTCCGACAAAATAACCTTTTCAACAAATAATGTCTAAAACATGAATTTTGAGATAAATGCTAATAACGTACTGTTTCCCAATTAGTGTGCAGTTGTATTTCTACGAATCGAAGACGCGTTAGCTTATGACGAGGCAAAATGTGGAGAGCTTTGGTTATTTTTGATCATTTCAAATGTTTTCAGGACTTTTGAGTACCCCAAATTGTTGTTTTAGACACTTTGTTATGTACGATATCGGCCATCTTAGAGCAGGATACGGATGCATTTGAAATTTTTTTAATCACAATTTGCTGCTCTTAATCAGATAGCACAAGTTTGCTGCCAATTCGCCGTAACACATTATACATTTTAGGATTTCTTAAAAAATTGCGTACTACGCATAGACTTCTATCAAGTTTTTTCGAATTTTGATAGTCCAGATTCGTTAAATGCCAATATTTGGCCAAGATCTTAACCCGACAATATTTTACCACATGGCATTTAAGTTAAAACGAGTATAATTTTAAATTAAAATCAAAAAAACACGTGCTTAACAGCTTCAATAGCGGCAGGACCCAATTGTCGACTGGTGTTTTATCATTATGAAACGATAAGAGAAGCAAAAATTCACTCAATATGTAAAAGGTAACGATACTATGGGGTGATGTGACCTTATACCTTGATAACGGTATTTCAAAAACAGTGATGTGTAATAGTATGTACAAATAACGCGAAGCACGCTTAGACAATAAGCTTTCACTGATTTTGATTTGAGCTCAAAGTTACATTTTAAAAGTGTCTTATGATTTTGAAATATTGGTTCTGCCGTACCAAAACAATAGAGGCAATGGTCAAACATTTAAGTTTGATATGCTGACAACCATTTTGCCCCATGAACCAGGGGTTCTGGTTTCCGTAGCGGAATTGAACTTTCGGAATTTTCACACTAACAATAGTATTTTCCCACTAACAATCAAAATAAAAGCAGACCATTATTTAATTTTCGTTTGTTTTATTGGAAAGCAGAACGTTGCCACTTGAAATGTCTGCTAATTTATTTTGAAGTAAGTGCAGTAAATAAATAATCAAAAACGCGAAACTTATCATATCTTATGAAATAAGTACATTACACTTATCTTGAAACATTAATGAAAAATGCAAAAATATTTTGCGATTCAGTATAATTGCAAATTTATTTTATATTTACGATGCAGTTTGAAACCACTATCTCAAAAATAAGTAAGTAAGTAAGGGGTTGCGAACATCAAATCTTACGTTTTGACGCCAATTCCGAAAAAAAATACTCTGGAAACGGAGTTCAGAGTATGTGTGTAATTTTGAGAAAAATTTAATTGAGATAAAAAAGCCTAATGCAAAGTTTTCAAATTCATCAGATTTGTTTCGCATTTTTCGTAGCAGCCCCATTTCAAAAAAGGCTAAATCTATTCTTAAAATCGATAGTTTTCTCAATTTTAGGAAATATTATCGATACTATCGTAATGGAATAGTTAAAGAAAAAATTTGACAAAAGAAAAATATTTTGTGATAATTAGTTTTGAACGATTTTAAAAGAATTTTATTCTTAAGAAACGCAAATTACATTTATGTAAAACAATAACAAAAATTGAATTAAAAATCATTATACATGTTTGCTTAACAATACAAAGTATTTGTCGCACAAAATACGTCGGTCGTCCTATGGGCTTCCAACTTATCAACACTGTCTTTTATCGAGCTAGCGACATCAGTCGACACTTGAGGTTTCCCAAACACAGGCGACAAGTATCCAGATGCTCGAAGAACAGAACACTAACCAAACTGAAGCAACCACCCCAACGGATTGTGCGGATCCGTTTGGAGCCAGCAGGAAAGTAGGCCACTCCCCCCAGCAGAATTCATTGAAGGTTGCTGAGCCACCTCGCTCTTCGCCTGAAACGGGCAGCAGTAGCACGGGCGCCCTCAGGGCTAATATGGATAATCACCGAGAAATCAAAACGATGTTCAAAGATAAGTTGGTCAAGATAGGCGAGCTTCAAAAGGGGACGTATAAGAAACGGACGGCAATGCACCCGGACGACAACAGCCCTGACACAGGCGATAATTGCGTTGGTCGTAAGACCAACGTAGTCGCCAAGTCACACAAAGCCGATAAACCAGAACCCGAATGGAGCAAGAAGGGCGGCCAATTCACTACGGAACGCAACAAGAAGAGCATAAATAAACCACGAGCCAAATCAGCTAGGACTGACGCGATAGTGACTAAAAGCACTGGGAAGGACTCATACGCGGACATATTAAGGAAAGTTAAAACTGACCCTACGCTACAGGACCTCGACCAGCTGCAGAAAGCGGTTCAAGCAGCACTCGGAGCCGAAGCGAAAGTTAGAACAATAACAGAGACGGAACTTATTGAAATCCGCGACCTGGACGAGGTAACAACCCAAGATGAAATATCGCGTTCGATTACGGCCTGCCTGGTCGAGACTATTCTACCAGCTGCCATTCTCTCCTTGAGAAAAGCCTACGGATCAACCCAAACGGCCACGATCAGGCTGCCGACAACAACTGCAGCTAGGCTACTACAGCAGGCAAAATTACGCATAAGGTCGGTGCAGAGTAAGACCCAAACTAGAACCCAGACGATGCTATAGATGCTTGGAATTCGGGCACACGGCAGTTAATTGCAAAGGTCAGGACAGATCCCGAGCATGCTTTAACTGTGGGGGCATGGATCGTCAGGCAAAAGGGTGTAAAAACCCACCTAAGTGCACCATCTGCTCTAAGACTGATGTCGCCAAGGTTAGTCATGCAACTACCAGCAGGACGTGCCAAACATACCAAAGGGCAATGAAAAGTATGAGACCAACAAAAGAGTGCTACAACTAAACCTAAATCACTGCAAAACGGCGCAAGATCTGTTATCCCAGACAATTAGGAAACAAAAGATCGAAGTCGCCATCCTTAGCGAGCCATACAAGGCTAAAGATGATGAAATATTGATTACGGACAAGTTAGGGGAAGCAGCGGTACTGTGCTGCGGCAAAACACCGCTAACCATGGTAGAACGACGATCAGACATAGGACATGCTATTGGAACAAAGCTTCGCTGAAATCATCGACAACTTAGCATCGGATGCCAAGGGGAAACATCCAGTTCTAATAGGTAGCGATTTCAATGCATAAGCAATGGAATGGGAAAGAGCAAAAACCAGCAGACGAGGAAAAATCCTACTGGAGGGACTGGGCAACTTAGGAATAACGCTACTGAATACAGGAAACAGACAAACCTTCACAAAGGCCGGTGGGGGATCGATCATCGATATCACATTTGCAAGCAGCAGCATAGCGCGTGACACCACAAGACAAAGACCTTCTACTTGCGAGCATAGGAACAATCGAGGCCACAGAAAACGCAAGGCAAAGAGCCACAGAAATCACACGGTAGATCATTGATGCCTGTGACGTGCCCATGGCTATGACGACGAGACGAGGAAGTCACCAACCGGTGTACTGGTGAAACCAAATCATAGCCGACATAAGGGAAAGATGCTTCAAAGCCAGAAAGAAGTTCCAGAGAACATCCAAAAGATCTCACAGGCGAGGCGTGGGGCTAGAGGCAATGACACACTGGCAAAACACCTTCAGTGAATGCAGCCAGCGGTTAAAAGACGAGATCAACCGCAGTAAGGACAATCGCTTCAACGACCTATGTGAAAAAGCAGATGCAGAACCTCGGGAATCAGCATATAAACTGGATCCAAGACCTCATGTCACTTACTTCTGACCCAAATCGTCACGACACTTTTCCCGGTACAACCGGCACTAAGCTCTAAGGCATCACAATCCACGGAGGGAGACATGATAATTTCACCAACATGCAGGGATGAGCTTCTGACCATAGTGGGTAAAAAAAAGAGCGACAAAGCTCCGGGACCAGATGAAATACCAAACCAAAGCGCTGAGCACAATAGTCCTCTCCCAACCAGCACCGTTTGTGGACTTGTACAATAGGTGCATGGGAGAAGAAGTGGTGACAAATGAATGGAAAATCCAACGGCTAATCCTACAGGCCAGTGTATATGCTGGATTTCATAGGAAAAATATTCGAAAGAATCATCGCCAACAGATTGGCAGCACATCTTGAAGCTAACGGACAGTTGTCAAACATGTAATTTGGTTTCCGCAAGGAACGATCAATTATCGACGCAATACATAAGGTCAACAAAATTGCAACGGAGGCGATAGCTGGCACCCGCTGGAAAGGGGGCACAAAAGAGTCCTGCCTGGTGACAACGTTGGATGTCTAGAACGCCTTCAATTCGGTAAAGTGGTATAGTATCCTCGGGGCTCTGAGAAGCAGGAGGGCCCCGGAATACTTAATAATGACTATCAGCGACTACTTCCGCAATAGGCTGCTCAGGTTCAGGAGCAACGGCTTAAACCTTGCTGAGCAAAAAACGGAGGCGCTGCTCATTAGTTCGAGGAAAAAACTGCAACCCTAACGATAGGAGGCACTGCCATTCAGTCAAAACCACAGGTTAAATACCTAGGAATCATGATCGACACAAGACTGAACTATAAAGCTCACTTGGAATACGCTAGTAGTGAAGCGGCTACTGCAGCGGCAGCCTTAAGCAGAATGATGGCCAACACCAAGGGACCAGAACAGAAAAGCCGATTGCTACTCACTTTTGTAGTGAGATTAATTTTGCTGCCCCGATATGGGCACCTACGCTGTAAGTAACAGCATATAGCAGGGGATGCAGGGCAGCATATCGGAGATGTACACTAAGAGTAGCTAGTGCCTTTCAAAAAAGGCGGCGCTGGAATGCCACCGATCGACCTACTGGCTATGGAGTCACGACAACGCTATAAGCGTGAAGACAGTAGAAGAAATAAGTTAACAATGGTGACAAACCTACTCAGGGAATCACTGACGCCGAACAACCTGGTAAAACACCTGTTCGACTCAGATGACAAGTGGACTGCCATTCAAAATCTCATGGTGGATATGATAAAGACCCTCCGAACCGAACAGACTCGGAATGCGGATCGGCGAACAGCCAAAGTGCTATAACTGTAAGGAAAACCACCCAGCAAACTATAGAGGCTGCACGGTTTAGCAACACAGTTGCAAATCATCAGAAATAAACTAGAAAGGAAGGGCTATAGTCGGGCGTAACCGACTATAGAAAACCCTGTACCCAAGCCGAAACTAAATGTATTTTTTTATAGCTTTAATATTTTGTATTCTTTATGTAAGGATATCACAAGAAAAAAAAATTTTTTTTTGTTAAAGCTATTTTTCGGCCGATCGTTTCTACGGCATCTATATGATATAGTAAACCGCTATTTATCATATTCAGAAATATGATTGGAAATTACCTAGAATAAATAAATCCAAAATTCGGTAACGATATCTTAATAAACGAAAAAGTTTTTCTCAGTAAATATTGTTTTTCGGCCGATCGTTCCTATGACAGCTATATGATATAGTAAACCGATATATATAATATTAAGATATGTAATTGGAAATGAGCTAAAACTATTAAACCCAAAAGTTCGTAACGATATCTTGAAAAACAAAAGAGTTTAGTTACTAAATGTAGGTTTTCGGCCGATCGTTACTATGGCAGCTATATGTTATAGGTCGAATATCGAAAAAACAAAACTCGTTATGCTTATGGATTCGAAGAGTCTTCGTGCCAAATTTGGTGGTTGTAGGTCTTACCATTTCCTAATCTGTTTGTTCATACAGACGAACGGACAGACTGACAGACGGACATGGCTATAACGACTCGCCTTTCGATACTGATCAAGATCCTTCTTCTAGTTACATACCTTTGTACAACTTTAATATACCTTTTAGCATTTTTTGGTACAGGATATAAAAAATCGGCAAGCCCAACTTGAACGGCTCACCTGCGGCCAGCAATAAGGCCAATTAATCAGAAAATAATCTAACTGATCGACCAACTTCGAGTAAACCTGTCCTATATGACAAGCACAGCTACTCATCCATTTTGAACAATAAAACAAATACGCAAAATATGGTAGAGCAGGATATATTGGCACAAACACTGGCAAAACTAAGCAACCAAGAAAAATTTTATACAAGTTTTCAGACGCGTATAACGAAATTTGAAAAATCTTATAACCGGACATCATGAAGCCTAGAAATTTAAATATAATGCTCTGGAATGACAACAGGCTTCTCAAGCACCAACGTTGCTGCCGTTGTAATTAAAAAAATATTAAAGCATTACCCCGACTGGAAAGTTTGCACGGAAGAGTTTCAAGCAGCTGCCACAATAGAGACTAAATTTCGACCATTCACCCATTTACCTTACAATATTCGAATCGGCCACTGAAAAGCAATGTTTGCTTTTCTCTGCAACAAATTGACGAATTGGCACAAATTCCATCAGATCACTGATGACAACTTGGACCTTACAAAACAAATAACAACTGAAGAACAGCTGGAAAACGAGTTAACGCATTTTACCATGACGTTAAAACAAGCCGCCTGGCGCAGCACCACCGTGCCGAAAAATCACAGAAATCGTAACGGGCCAAACTTCCCAAGAGAAATTATATACCTCATCTCCGTAAAATATATTTTGTTCTCCAGCCCTGCGCGGCTCATTAACATAATCGTAAATTCTCTTCAGTTCGTCTAAGTTATCCTAACGTTTATAATTGTCAATTCTCTCTTGCTCATTTTAGTTTACTCTTGCTTTTTTTAGTTTATTCTTGCTCATTTTAATTCATTCTTTCTCATGTAATTTATCCTTGCTTTTTTTTAAATCTCTCTTTCAGTTAGATAAGTATTTTGTATTGTTTAAGGCTAAGTGCATATGAAATATACCAGTTGAAATAATAACTCGAAACAAGAAAGTTTAAATGTTGATTAACATTCGCGCACGATTAAAAATTTCGATATTATCAAAAAAAGGTGATGCAAACTAGCAGAACCTCAAACAAACAAGCTTCGAAAAAAATGGCAATACTCCAGATTTCCATTAATAAATAGGATAAACTCAGAAACTCGAAAATTCAAGAACGATATATTCAATTCATATATAAACGGGGTTTCCTAAGACCGCAATACGAACCACTCTTTATGGAAATGCACGAAAAACTTTAAAAGCCCTATAGTTCAAAGAGCACCAATAAAGATACTCGATGGAAACTAGGCCAGAAATGACAAGGAAAAGGCTGAAGTGCTTGGTGGTTACTTCTCTAATGTACTTGATCAAGCCAATGCAACTAATGGACTTATCCCTAACAACTCTCACAATCTGACAAGTTCAGATTTACCACCAACAACTTAGCTTGAGATAATAGGAGTCATCAACAAAGACCCGAAACCGAGAAAAGCACCAGAATTCGACCTGATAACAACACAATTACTCCGCCAGTTGTCGTTAGTAAGCATACCGAAACTAACTCAACTAATTAATGCTGTACTAAAACTGAAACATATCATCAATTTGGAAAGTTTCAGATATTATCACTATCCTAAAACCGGGAAAACCTGCTCATGAGATCACCTCATATCGACCGATACCACTACTCCCGCCAAATCCCGTCCAAAATCTTCAAAAAAATCCTTTTTAAGCGGGTATCACCAACAATAGAAAATAAAAATATTATGCCTCACCATCAATTTGCTTTTCAAATAAAACACTCAACAATCGACCAAATCCACCGTATAACAAATGTCATCGAGGAATCACTTGAAGAAAATAATGTCTGCTCAGAGGTTTTTCTAGACGTTTCGCAAGCTTTTGACAAAGTTTGGCAAGAAGGCCTGCTGTTTAAAATAAAAACTATATTGCCATCTGACTATTACAGCATTATTCAATCCTATCTCAAAGGAAGATAATTTCGAGTAAAAGAGGGAGACTATTACTCTAACCTTAAACTCATCCAAGCCGGAGTACCCCAGGGTAGTATCCTAGGCCCGTTGTTGTACCTGCTATACACCCACGACATCACTCCAGTTGAAGATGTTAAGATCGCTACATTCACTGATGATACGACCCTACTGGCGATGGGCAAAATGGAGGAAGAGTTCACAAGATGCCTAAAAAAGGCAATCAATATAGTGGCGCTATGGTCCGCGAAATAGAAGATAAAGCTGAACCACATATAATCTGGCCTCATTGACTTTACCAATAAAACCACACGATACCTCCCGCTCTACATAAATGGTACGCAGATACGAAACGCTAACACCGATGGATGGTCCAGCAGCAATGTTCTATTGATCCAACAATTTCAAAATAATGTTTTACGAAACATTGTAGATGCTCCATGGTATATTCGAAACAGCGATCTTCACCGAGATCTGAGAATCAACATGGTAGCAGAACAGATAAAAATAGTGGCAAAGGCACATAACTCTCGTCTCATAGCGCATTTAAATCTAAAAGCATCGAAGCTAAACCTCACAGAAGGGTTTTTACGTCGCTTAAAGCGAACTAAGCCCTGTGACATAGTTACCTCATCATTTATTTTTTTTTTTCCAATTGTATAAGTATTCTGTCTCAAATAAGTTTGACTTTAATACAATATTTAGAGCTTTAAGGGTTTCTAATTAAGTTACATGAGCATTCAAATGTAGCTTACTATTATATTTGATATTTAGTTTAAATTGGAGAAAAAAGAGAGAAAAAATAGGAACACCTCGGCTGCAGGCGATTACTACACACAGCTTCCCCGCTCTCGCGAGATACTGTATCGTTCACTGCCTACAGCGAGGGATTCCTTTTTCCTTTCATTTGGGTAGGCGTAGATGGTGTGTTGGTTTTGTTATATTAAGTCGATTGGACGGCGTCTTTGTAGTCTTCTGGGAAGGGTTAGCTCTAGCGTTGGTAGGGTATTTATATCGTTGTTGCAATGCACTTCGATTGTTGATTGGTGTCTACGGCTTGTTTTTTGTATTTGCTGTGCGACTGTTGGCACGTTAAGGTCACGATGAATGTCGTTATTAGAGACATACCAGGGTGCGTTGGTGATAACTCGTAATATTTTTGATTGTTGTCGTTGTATGATGTCCAGGTTGCTTTTTTTAGCTGTTCCCCATAGTTGAAGTCCATAGGTCCATATTGGTTTTATTATTGAGTTGTATATCAAGAGTTTGTTATAGGTTGATAATTTGGATTTTCGATTAAGTAACCAGTACAGTTGTTTGAATTTAACGTTGATCTGGTCTCGCTTTTTAGTAATATGATAATTCCATGTCAGCTTGCTGTCGATGTGCATGCCCAGGTATTTCGCCACATTGACTATAGGAATATCAGTTCCATTTATTTTAACATTTTTTGTTGGGTAAGTTCTCTTTGTTGTATACACGATTTGCTGCGTTTTTTGCTCATTTATTTTTATGTTCCATTCTTTAAACCATTTTGTGGTGGTGTCCAGAGTATTTTGTAATTTAGCTGTTGCAGTGCAAATATTTTCGTGGGCGTAGAGAAGGATAGTGTCATCAGCAAATGTGGCTAGCATCGCATTGTCATCGTCAAGTACTGGAATGTCTGATGTGTAGAGTGAATACAGTAGAGGACCAAGCACACTGCCTTGAGGGATGCCGGCTGTAATTTTTCGCAAGTTGGAAGTGGAGCCATTATATTTTAAGTAAAAATGACGATCAGTGAGATAGCTTTTTAGGATTTCGAAATAGTTTTGAGGAAACATGTTGTTGAGTTTGTGTAGGAGCCCCTTGTGCCAGACCTTGTCGAATGCTTTTTCAACATCCAGAAACACTAATGCAGAATTTTTTGTTGTCGAGATCAGTCATTATTTTATTTGTGACTCGATGAATTTGTTGAATAGTCGAGTGATTGTGGCGGAATCCAAATTGGTGGTCAGGTAACAGTTTTTCTTTATCCAGTATTGGCTTCAATTTGTCAAATAATAGCTTTTCGAAAATTTTTCCCATAATGGGTAGAAGACTAATTGGTCGGTATGAGGACGTCTGTGTTGTGTCTTTGCCTGGTTTGGGGATGGCCACTATTTCTGCAATTTTCCATAGCTTCGGAAAGTAATGGGTTCGAAGAATAGAATTGAAGATGTTCCGTAAGTACGTAATTGCCGTTATTGGTAGTTGTTTTAATATTATGCCTGTTATTTGGTCATAACCTGGTGCTTTTTTGCTTTTTGTCTGTTTTTTATGTAGTCAATTATATGTTGCGTCGTAAATGGTTTTGTTTTTGGTGTTGGGGTTGCAGGACTGTTGGATAAGCGTAGGGTCCTGCTGTTGTCTGATCCATCGGAGAATATTCCTTCAAAGTAGTCTGCCAGGATTGAGGCTTTGTCTTCATCAGTTTTGGCCCAGTTCCCGTCAGGTTTGCGTAGTGGTGGCTAGATGTTTATTTAGTAGCTTCTTTGTAGCTTTCCAAAGCGAGTTTAGCTCTGCTGTAGGCTTGAGTCGAGTTAAATAATTTGTTGTTTCTTTGTCGGCATTTAGTTTAAGTTGTCGTTTAAGATTTTTGGTAGCTCTGTTGTAATTTGCTTTATCGCCCGGGAATTGGGTAAGTTGCCATCTTTTGCGAAGCTCTTGTTTTTTTTTAATCAGCTTTTTTATTTCTGGACAGGAATAGACATTATAGGGTTTGGATACTAGTGTTGGAGTGGATTTTAGAGCAGCTATTTGTATTGTGTCATTTAGATGTACTATGGCTCTATCAACATCATCGTGGCTTTTTAGAGGGATATTTAAAACAAGGCGATTATTAATATAGGCACGAAAAGAGTCCCAGTCCGTTTTCTTATTACATATTGCATGTGGTACGTTTTTGATTACCGTGTTAAGTTGATAAGAGTAAGTCAGTAAAAGTGGCGAGTGGTCAGAAGAAAGATCGAGTAGATTTTTTATACATAACTGATGGGGTTTAAAATTTTTGGTTATGCAAAAGTCTATAAGGTCGGGAATTTTATTGGGATCTGTGGGCCAATATGTTGGCTCACCAGCGCTAATGTGGTTTGCCTTTATTGAGTTTATTGCCTTTAATAGATTTTTCCCTTTTGTGGATGTGATCCTAGAACCCCATATAGTATTTTTTGCGTTGAAATCGCCTGCACATATGAATCTTGGACCTAGGGTACTAAAATAGCTTATATAGTCGTCCTTTGAGATTTTATGTCTGGGGGGGCTGTATACTGAGGAAATAGTGAATAAGCCATTTTTATCGTATAAAAGAACGTTTGTTGACTGTATATGCTGTGTGCTGAAACTGTGCTGTGTTGAAAATTTTATGCTATTTTTTATGATTATAGCAGAGCCACCATGTCCTGTGCCGTCAGGGTGATTTGTGTTGATTAGTGTGTATTGTGGTATATTAATGTAATGTTTTGATGTGAAGTGTGTTTCTGATATTAACGCTATATCTATTAGATTGTCATATAAGAACTGTTTCAGTTCACGGGAATGGTTGCAGAGACCGTTTGCATTCCAGATGATTATTCTTAGTTCACTGTCCATGATGTTTGTTTAAGATTGTTGATAAGACATTGATGACATTCATCATTTTGTCAATTGATTTGATTAAGTCTTTTATCATGGCTTTCAGTTCGGATAGGTCATTGTCCTGGGAAGGGGATTCTTTTTGCTCGGCATTTGTTAGTGGTTGAGAGATTTCTGTTTGATGAATATTATGGGAAGTTTGATTGTTAGCTTTAGGAATGTTTAGTTGGGATTTAGGTGTTGCAATGCTAGGATTCTTATTCATTTGTATTGAATTTAACTTAGCCGTTTTTGTTGGGGATTTTTTTTTCCGCTGCTGCGTTGGCGTAGCTAATGCCTGGTATAATGGTGCTTTGAGGATTCTCGTTATATTTTTTTGTCTGGAGTAATGTATTCGTTTCATATATGTTTTTATTGTTTGCGGATTGTTTTAATTCAATAAAGAACAGCGGGAGAGGCTTTCTTGAGTGTTTTTGTTGGATATTGTAAATATTTTTGACTTCGTGTCCAAGCTCCGTTAATTCGGCTTTTATTTCCTCAACATCCGCGTTCGGGTGCATGTTTCTTAAAACAACTAACCTACCTCATCGTTTAAATTAAATTAATAATTAATTTATAACCTGTAGATAAATTCAATTAATCATATTTGTTCAGAAGAAAATTGTTTGTTAGTGCAAGTCAACTAGGTGCAATGTGTACTGATTTGTTTTGTTTGTGTATAAGTTAACGTAAAAAAAATTAATGAATTATAAAAAACCATTAAAAAGTATTTCAATTTTTTAACAGAAATTTGATTTTACAAGAAACAATAGTAATGTGAGATATATTGGGTATTCGAAAAAGTTCGGTTACAAATTGTCGGTAGATGGTTGTAAAATATAATATCCCTAGTAATATTAATTTCATCTGGCAATACTGTAGCTTGAATAGACACATTTGAAGCATCATTTTGTTAGAAGACATTATTAAAATCGCCTTATTCTGTGAAAAGTAATCTACGTTTTAAAATGAGTGGAAGTTTGGAACATTATCGTCATATTTTTCTTTTCTATTATAGAAAACTAAAAAGACAGATGAAGGGAATTGTTCATTATGAGCTTCTAGAACCTTGTCAAACGATTGATTCTGATCTCTACTGTCAACAATTAACGAGATTGAAGCAGAATTCATCAACATAAATGATGTTGTGTTCCATCATGATAACGCCAGACCACACACATCTTTGATTGCACGCCAGAAACTAAAAGAGCTTGGCTGGGAAGTTTTGCTGCATCCCCCGTATACCTACAGATTGTCATTTATTTCGATCCCTGCAGAACTTTATTAATGAAGTAAATTTAAATTCGGTAGAAGCCTGTAAAATGCACTTATATTAGTTTTTCGCTCAGAAAACCCAGAAGTTCTACACAGATGGAATAATTTCTTTACCTCAAAAATGGCAAAAAGTTATCGTTCAAAACGGCACATAATTGGTTTAACGAAGCATGTTTCAAATATAAGAAAAAAGTGTTTAATTTGTAGTCAAATTTTTAATCGAATTCGAATACCCAATAGGTATAAATAAAATTATGTGATATCAATTTATCACCCATTTTTTTCTGTTTTAAAAAGAGCAAATTATTTACAATTGTTGCTTTTAATATAGATTTTTTTTCTGAAATGGTAAGCCCAGCTTTTTTTTAAATTATCGATAGTGTTGTAAAATTAAAACTATCGATACTATCGATAGTTTGAAGCCTATAGAGAGTAGAGTTGCTGCATCACTCGCAGCAAAGAAAAATGTTGTACTTCCCAGAAATACAATCAATGTAAAGTCACTTAGCAGCTTAGTAGTTAATTTGTTTTATCCTTAGCGAAAACAATTCAAGAAGTAAATTTTGCTGGGCTAGAAAAGAAAAAAAAATACAATGGACCAAAAAACCGCTGAAGAAACACAGCAAATGTACTCGAACGAACTTTGCAATGTTCATCCATTGATGGTTTTGTGAGTATTGAAGGCAATAGTTAAAGTTTATGGCTCATATCTGCACATTTTGACTAGGATGGGAATTACACAAGGAAGATTATTCGATGCACCAAAATTCTTAACACTTGGAAAGGAACTCAGTGGTG
The DNA here is from genome assembly GCA_037044495.1 of Stegana nigrithorax. NCBI lineage: Eukaryota > Metazoa > Arthropoda > Insecta > Diptera > Drosophilidae > Stegana > Stegana nigrithorax. Next base: position 143,183 of record JBAMBQ010001764.1, on the reverse strand, counting down.
TCATATATGTGTTGGTCGTCAATGAAACTAACCTCAATCGTGCTAAAAACGCTACCCAGTTTTCGCGTCACCCCGTGTATCGAGTTTCGAAATATTTTGGTAAGCGTATATCATCTTACATTAACTGGCACGTTCACATTCACTAACTGCGACATTTTTAAGATCTAAACACTAATACTAGTAATCTCAACTTTGTGTTAATTGACGAAGCGGGTCGTGTATATCAAAATTGGAAGGACTACAAGAAAAATAATATTTTGCCCAAGGGCATAATGGTGGCACCCAAAGATGGTTTCTATTCATCTCATAAATCTAAAGTAATGCTAGATGTATACCCTACTCCGGCTACTAGAATCTCAAGTGCAGCGGCTGGTTTTTTTGATACAGTTTCAACATTTGGCGGATGTCTTTCAGCAACAACACAAATTGCCGCAGTTTGTGGAATACGCGTTGCATCCCCCATAATAACGAGTGCAGCAGCCATGGGTATTTTTACCACATGCTATTCGACATTGTGTTCCTGTACACTGCTGATAGATCGCATTCAACATGAACATCCACCTGATTTTAACTACACTTTATGGCTTACTGTTGGCGCTGGGGTGGTGTGGTTTCTTGGCAACCGTGCGACATCCAAGTTAGTTTTAGATGCAGCCACTGGGAGGCATGTCAGTATGATGACAAGGTTCAATGTCAATTGCTTAAATCTCTCAGCAATCGCGAGATATGGATGTACGTTTGCCTATGGTATATTTAATTTGTATCGGGTAAGAAGCTTTTTTACTGCCATTAAGAATAATGATTAGAAACTTGCAATATACCTTTAGAAAAAAAAATACGGGGAAAAGGTCACCAAATTCGACTATCTATATTTAGCTGGATCCTTAGTGCTGATTTCGAACAAAGTTTACAACTTTCGCATGGCCTCAACCATAATCACGAAGATTTCAGAGATTCGAAAAGAGCGTTTGCTTACGCTCAAAGATTATATTATAAATGTTATAAAAGTTTAAGTGGCTTTAATTTCATATTTCAAAAACATAAAATAACCAAAAAACCATTTCATTTATAAATTAAATTTTTTAAATTTGATTTGAGTTTTAATATCGCGAAATTATCCAGTTTTCTTTTTCTATTTTTACATGTAATACCTCTGAACAACTCATACATTTTTTTAAATGAACTAATCGTTCCCAGACTATCGTTTTTGTGTTAGCATGTTACAAAGTAAATTTAGCGAACCATTACAAAAGTCATAATTACAGTCAGCAGGGTAACAAGCAGCAAAACAAGACGAGTAGTCAAACAAAAAAGCAACAGCAATGCCAAGAAGTACAGACATTCGCTCTGTTATCGTTGCATGAAATTGTTCGCCCCGTTTACATTTCCGGCAGGACAATTATTGCTTGCCAAAACCAAAGTGATTTTTTTTTTTGTACTTTGCTTATAACATAAACCTTGTTTTTATTATATCTCAGATAACTTATTCTTTTAATTTTATGTTTTATTCGCACTTTTGTGTTTGGTACCTTACGATAAAATTCAATTGAATTAAATGTGTTGTATGTATGAGACTTCATTCTATGTGCTTTTAAGATTCGTGAGCATACAGTTTATTTTTTGATTTACTTTGCCATTTAATAAATACTTGATGCACACTGAATTTAAAGAGATGCGAAGCATTTGTGGCGAGAAAATAGCTTTTGCGCCTTTTTAAGGTCAATTTATTCAGCTGCGACCGATTGTTCGCATTATTATTATAAATAAGGTTTTTAATAATAACAAAATGGCATTCATTTCAGTTAATGGTTTGCAAGTGGTGCCATGTCCCAAACTTTTCATATACTGCTCCTTACACCGTCTCATATTATTGAAATAAAAAAAACACCGACTCATATGTGTCGAGTGAGCCAACATCACGCGTCAAAGGAAAGGGCGCCATTGCCAAGTATCTAAAGCAAGAAGACGCATGCTGAGCTGCCAGTTGCCTTTTCAGAGTAATAGCTAGCGCCAAGTGTGTGTAATGTGAAAGAAATACACAAGCGCATTCGATTTTTTGATAAATAAGTACATCGTAAAAGTTAAAATTAAAGCTTTATAAGCAATAGCTTTATTACTTAAAATAAATTACTAAGCTTTAACCCTTTTTCGTGGAAGGCCTGTCTGATAAGCGGTGTAAGTCGCTATAGGCCTACAGGCTTTTAAAACATTCAGATTATTGGCAGTTGGGAATCCAGAAGCCTGTCATTTTGAGGCCGGCATACGAGAACAAATCTTATTTTTTTTTTCAATTGAAAACATTTTGAATGTAAGTGGACAAAATATTCCTTCTCATAAGACTCTAATTGTAAAAGATTGTAATAATGCTCAACTTTCTAAACTGTTTGCTAACATTTTGTAAACACGCAATTGTAAAATTTTTAAAAGCAATATTGTAAAATCTTGTTCACTACATTTAGATAAACGCGGTTTTATGAATTTTTCGTACACTCCGTTTCAGAATAGGTCTTTTTTTCTTAAGTCACAGGACCGTCTCTTTGCCACTCTATGCGTATTAACTCATTGCAGCTCTGCAGTTGCTGCCAGACTTTGACTCGAAACAAAAGTTTCACCAACGTAAGCAGAACTAAACTTGAGATTGCAAATATTTGTATTACGCTGACTTTTGTCCTTTTTAGCACGATATACTCGTGCACATGCCAATAAGCAAACTTTCCTACTCCAAAATGTTCTTGGGCGCTAATGCAAATAAAGTTTCCAAAGTGCGCGCCTGTGCAAACAACGGAAAGGCTTAAAGAAAAGCGGATTACAATCATAAGCGAAATATATGAATTATTTAACAGCGAATTGTTGAATTCTCCATCGTTCATTTAGGCACAAAAAGTCAAAACAAAAGATATAGCTGGACACAAGTAAGCGCAATTTAATTTAAGTTTCGTTTATTGACAGGACTGTTTTAGACCGTTAACATAATTTTATATTGACTTTTTAATTTTACTTTCTTTTTTATATGTTAATAGTCGCGGTGAAGTGAACTTAAAAATTAATGCAAAATCCCGAAACAAATTTATCGCGAAAACATTACACCAAACGTTTTCTTTTAATTTAATCAATTTCAGAGTTGTCGAAAGAAGAAATTAGTAATTGAGGAAATAAATAACCAATATAAATAATTATAAATTTCATTTAATAGGAACTTTTCACTTTCAATAAGAAAGTTTTCAAAAGAATAATTTCAAACTTATTACTACAAATGGAAATATATAAATTTTATGTATTACAAACAAATCAACATAAAACGTTAACACATCTCCCCTGTGTTCGGACACAGAGTGGATTTTTTATTTAAGACTAGATTTCCCGGCGCGCTTCGCTACGCGTTTTTTTCTGACCAGCTTGTGTAACTATCTTGTTTGTCAAACCCGTTAAAAGCATGAGAAAAAAAGGGAACATGCTTTTTCTTTATCCAATTAGTAATTCTTTTCAATATACTAATTAGAATCTGATAAAACAATTTATATTATTTTACAATAAAAAAAACAACAAGCACAATATTTATAAGCAGTGACGAAACACTGCTCTTGTGCTCGGCTATTCTTTCGGCTTTTTGTTTGGCAAGACAACAAAATATAAGCAATAAACGTACGAATGTTTTTATGTTGATTGATTTATTGTATTTGTAATAACTTAATACTAAAAAAAAACATATTTAATTAAAAAAAATTTAAAAAGTTAGTATGCCACTCAATTGTTAATTACAAATCTGATTTTAAAAAAAAATTATTAAAATTAATAAAATTTCCTCATAGGTTAAGACACTTGCTCATCTGATAAGAAAGTCTGTTCTATTGCGCACCATAGAATGAATATTAAGATATATCTTTGAAGAAGAATAGTGATTAGCGTTCACATTTATTCATCTTTAAATTGACTACACTTCAATTTTAGACCTGCATTAAAACTAAAACAAGTGTAGAAGAAAAGTTAGTGGCCAAGTTTGCGTATAGCAGAAGTATATGCGCTTGTCAAGGTTGTCAACTTGAATTGATCGGATTGGATTGGTTTGGCTCAGAATAGTGTATTGTAGTCAATCTTGCGAGACTTTTAACAGTATACGTCACTGTGGTCGCTTTGGTCGCTGCTGTCTTTCGGACCGAATTTTTTTATTGATAAGCTTATATGTAAACAGCCATGAACACTTGACACAATTCACTGCTGCGACTAATTAATTTTACACATTCGCACGAAAAGTGCGATAAACACGAGCCATACAAATTAATCACAAGAACACGCGATGCAGTGAAACCAGCCGAGGATTTAACGGTAATTTGTCTTGCAAAACATTTGCACGTGGCTTTTCAACCAAATCCGGCTCCCCGTTGCTGTAAACACTTAACAAAAAATAATTAAGTTGCAAAGCGAAAACATCCAGAGATTATTTTTTAAATGGATACTATATCCTAATCGTGTCTGTTGCGATATATCAAAGCATTGGATTGCGCATCTGTTGAAAAGGATTTTAAATTCGGTGCATTTGCAATGATGCATATCTGTTTTGCATACAAATATTACTTATTAGCACTGTGAGAATAATTCAATTTTTTTTTTTTTTCAATAAATAATTGTGACAATGAAAAAGTTATGATGATTACATATACAAATATGATTAGGTTTAAGGACTAGGATACGCTGAGCAGTTCAGATTAATTAAAAAGCATGTGCAAGTCTGTTTCTGCCTATATATGTATGTTTAAATTATTTAACTCACGTCGGAAAATTAATTAAACTGCCAGAAACAGTCGCTAAAAGAACTTGTTTGGTCTTGCTGCCATCTGCGCGAATTTCAACGAATTCTCTCCTATGGTCGACTGAAACTCATGTCAACATGCTCCGAGCCAGTCAGTGGAGCCAGCCAGCCGAAACAACGAAATCGCCAAAAAAAAAAACAAAGCAGACAAAATAGGAAATCACGAAAAAACCGTTAACATGTCAACATGGTCGACTGTTGATTGATAACTGAATGCGAAGTTCAAAGACAACATGTAAGCGAATCCCAACTAAAATTAGACGACTGTTGGCTATTAAAAAAATAATAAATGCCGAGAAAAAGAAAAAAAAAAAAAAAAAAAAAAAACAATTTGTGCAGAGATGACACTACAGCAACAAATAAAAAATTCTGACAGGTTAAAAAAAAATTCATTACAGAGGTTTGAATTTTAAGTTGCACAATTTGCTTATGCTTGCTTACATCAATTGTAATCGAATTTATTTTATTTTTTCTCCCATTTTCTTAGGAGTTTTGATGATAGGGATAATATTGTATGTCACAATCATCCATATATGCCCGCAATAAACTTATGACATTGACGATCGGATTAGCCGAGCTGTAGATGTAATTTTTTTTTTTTTGAAGAATCGTCCTAAGTAGAAAAAAAGGTGTTTGTGATGCCAGTGTTTTTTAATATTCAATCACTTAATCACCAGATTTTGCACAGTGCACATAGTTTCTGTTGGCCTTAAACGTGTTTATCCCAAGTGCGGCACAAAAAGAATCCGTATATATTTTTTTTTGTTCGTCATGTATTTTAATTTTCATTCTTAATTGTATTCAAAACTGGCATCCATGCATATGTTTTACGGCTTAGTTGACCCTTCAACTATGTCTTTATCAACAACATGTGCAAATGACAGCGCGCTGAGCTACTAATGAGTTTTAAATTGTAAAACTTTTGGCAACGTTTTTTGTAGCATAGCGCGGTTTTAAAGCAAACCCATTACAAAAAATAACAAACCTACGAGAAGTTGCGCACATTTGGCAGCAGCAACTAATTTGGGGCATGTGTGCGTCTTAATAGGCTGCAGTCAAGTGCTGCTGATCCTGCTGCTAATTGTTACACACCCAGCAGCCAAATTGAATGTAGCTCGCCTCATTTAATGCGTTACGAACTGTTGTAAAGTTTAACGAAAAAAAGAATTCCATCTCAAGCAAAGGCAAAAACATTTTAATCCATACTTCGTTGTGTGCATGTTCAGAACATTTATTAGGGACTATGACAAATATCTGTGACCTATTTAAGGTCACAAAATGCGTTGTCTCAAATAAATATTCCATGCCTAGTACAGCATAGCCCTTTGCTCATGCCATTTTTTGACAATTTAAATGTCATAAGTAAAAAGATTTCCTGCTTTCTTTTTATTACTTTGTAGCTGGCTCAATAATTTAAGTGTTTTTGTTTTTCCGTATTTACATGATTTTTATTTATTGCATCGATTTGTTAAAATAATTTATATTAATATAATTATATTTTATTTATTTAAAAAGTCAAATTAAATGCAATTGCTATTTGTAGAAAAATGCGTATGAGCAATATATGTAAAGTGCTTATATGCGCAACTGTTTTTCTTAGAATGGGATGGATACCGTTTATTATTACAATAGGATTATTTTGTAATGTTCATTACGAAATAAATGTAAATAAATTTAGAATTAAGTGTTGCTAAGCACGAAACATTCCATTTACAGACAATAAAACATATACACATGTGTATAATGTGAAATACTATACAATAGAATCTCGTTAATCGGAAATAAATATTGCAAGCCCAATTCGGATTATTGAATATTGCGGATTACTGGATAGTTTTAATATATGTAATTTTATTAAAGAAAAACAAATTTCAATGAAAAATTAACATTTAATTCTTAAGTTATAAATAAAAATATAAAAACTTAAGTTTTTTACTCTTTAATCACAAAAAATGAAAACATTTACACATTCAGTGTCACATTGCTGTAACATTCCTAAGAAAGCAAAATTCCAACATCATTGACAGTCGAAGACATTATATCAACGTTATATTTCCGTTACAACGAAAAATTCCACTGAAAACATAAGGAAACATGCCAATCGGATTAAAGAATTGCAATTAATTTGGATTACAGAGTAGCCAATTCTCGAAAAATTCCATTCGGATTATTGCATTTTTCGGATTAACGAAATTCTACTGTACTTACATTCTTATTTTACATTTGACAAAACAATAAGTGTTTGAGGCGAACTTGTTGAGTGTTTACAAATGCAAGGTGAAACAAAAAACTTAATTGTTCGAAAATATTGTACAAACTGATTAAAGTAACAATTAACAGAAGCCAACGAAGGCGCAACAACAACAGCTACTGTAGTCTTAAAAATTAATTCAGCCCAATGCAAATACAAATCAGAGATACTGTCAATATTCTGGAATATTGCGAAGCCAAAACCCAATTCAGCACAATTAAAGTCAATAATGGTTCGAGTATTTAAGTAATTTTATTTAAAGAGAAAAAAACCCGCAAGAGAAAAATAAGTAAATCAAAAACAAATAACCAACTAAAGCAAGGATGTAGACAGACTTAAACAAATTGATTGCATATATGTATATATATCTATGTATGTACTTGCATATCAAATCAAAAAAGGAAAAACGAAATCAAGCAAATCCTATGTCAGAGTAAACAAAGACAATGGACAAGCAAAGCAGGACAGGCAAACCACTGCTGAGCAGAAAAATAAAAAGCAGAAACATTTAAACTGGCACAAATTCATTAGCACTGTTGGCAAAAAGACAAAGTGGCCGATGACAGATGATACAAAAAGTGTAAAGTGTGTGTAAATTCATATTTGCGTGAGTTGAAGAATAACTCATCGCAAAAAAAGAAGAAGTATACATATGAACTGGGCCTTAGTTTTTTCTTTTTTTTTTATCAGCCTTTTAAAATCCAAGTATGAGTATTTAGATAAAATTCGCTTCATAATAAAAAAAGATTTATTATTCACTGAAAGTATAAAATTAAACACAAACTTTAAAAATCTATGAAATTTTCAAACAACGAAAAATTTTGCTTGAACATTTCAGAAATTGTAAAGTTGTATAGTAACTGAACTGAACTGAACTGAACTGTATAAACACCTATGCACATGTACATACTCGTAAGTAAATTAATAAATAATAAAGAAAATGTATGTACTGCAAATGTTTAATTTTGATTTTTCTTATTTTATCCTGTGCTGTCAAAGTTATGTAGCTCAGTGTCCAATACGATATTATGTAAATACTCAAAAAAACAAAACACTTTCAATAGCAACAAATTTCTTAAGCTTGTCCTTGCGCAGGAACTTTTCTACTGTGCTGCACTCATCAACTTGACCGTATTTTTGAAAACCTATTGTATGGCTTTTAATTAAAAGCAGCAAAGTTTTTGTTTAGTTCTTGCATAAAGTGTGAATCATGAAGGTGTTGTTAAACAAAAGACATTACAGTGACCTACAAATCACACTTGATTGCTCGACTTAGTCAATCATGACTTTTTGCCAACCGTAGGCAAACCTGCTGGCAAATAGTTTAAACTCGCACCACTGATGCTTGTAAATACAGTAAAAGCTCCTTTGGCGCACACTACCCATCTGCCAATTTTGGTCTTTCATTTGTAAAAATTTCAGCATTGACAAAGTCTTGCCTAATAAAGCAAAGTTCCACAGAAATTCGAATGTATTTAAAAAAAAGAAAGCCAAATTAATTAACTCAATTATCACAACAAGTGGAAAGCACATTGCCTAGGAGAACAACTGTCTAACTGCCAAATTGTTGCTTATTAAAAACGTTTATAACTTATTACATAAACTTGCGAAACTGGGCAAGCATTGTCTGCCACGAAGTAAGCAGACCGCGACGTAAAAATTGCAAATATGCACGCAAAAGCATAGCAAGCATAGCCAGGGTAAGAAAAAAGGGTTATCTGCCTGCCTTGCTTTTGAGTTTTTTTCCCCCCATTGTGCGCGGCATTGTAAATAGCCACAAGCCACATGCAACTGTGGCGCGAAGAGGCAACGTTTATTGCTGGCTAGATGACAACGACACAAACCCGAACAAGCCCCCACTCACTCCAGTGACGTAATCTGATTCGGAGGCAAAAGCAAACACCAAACGAAGCAAGTTCTGGCGCCTTTCCAAGCAAAAGCAACAATTGTGTAAGCCTGCAGTGCCATTATCCCGTTCCGCTAGCCACACTGCACGTGTCTGATGCCCCTTTTGCACTTGCTGCTGACTTCGCAGCAGCAACGGCGGCAACAACTTGCAAATTGTTTTTACACATGTGCGCACAAAACATATTAAATTGTAAACATGCAAAACTGTTATCTATTCACAAGGAATTCGCCACAACGATAAATACAATAACAAGACAGTAGGAAACGTACGCCATGTTGGCCACAAGATCTGCCAAGAAAAATGGCAAAAAAGGAAAAAAGAAATTTTACAAAGATTATTTGATGACAATTTAAGTTACTTTCCAATTCGTGTCATCATACATTTAGCGAAAGTTTATGCTATCAAAACATATAAGGCAACAAAGGTATTGTACCTTACGTGTCGTCTACCAAAGCAAATAACGGTACTTAAAAGAGAGCAAACCCGCAGACAATCGTGCATTATAATGGCTCCTGTTACTGTCTTCGTACGATTTGAAAGATTCAGTTTCGATTCCGTTTCGAATTTGTTGTTCTAAATACTGTTGTCCATATGCTTTATTTTGAATTAACTGATTTGGTTTTTACTTTCAAAATATTCAAAAGTGAAATTTCGTTGAATTAAAGAGTTGCACAAAAAGGTACTAACTGAGTTCTTACGCATGACCGATAACTGGCATTTAGTATTTTATCTTGCAGCAGGGATGAAATTTTTCAAACCAACCAGACCGCACTCCGATTTGGTCGCGGACTGTGGACAGACTACTGCAAGTATTTTCAAGGAGAGTGGTGGGAGTAAGAGGCGGTTGAAACTATTAGGGCTGCCACGTCGCAACACTGGGCCCGGTCGCCGGTGAAAATCTGGGCGGACTTATGCTGGAGCGAACCCACGAAACATGATTTTTAATATATGTTGATGGGGAATAGGGTTTGCAGAGCACGAGAAGCTGTGACACTAGATATACGCGGCTGCGGTATAGTAAGTTGTGTGTCGGTCTACTATGCATGTGGATCCGATTACGTAGACACGAAATCTTTCAACTTTTGAAGCATTGTGGATATTACTTGTTATTTGTAGTTTAAGTTAATTAATGTAACTTATTGTTTTGTTCGTTTGCATTTCTCTTTTGTCGACGCTCCCTGCGCTTCTATATTGTGGGGTTGGTGCTACAACGAGTGTCTGAAGTAGAAGAATCCATCTTCATTAATTTAATATTGTTTAAGAGCATCACACTGATAGAAGCGAATTTCTCACTGCAATTTCTTCCTTAGTTCTATGATATATTCAACTAAAATTTTTATATAACTTTACAATTAGCGATTCTTTTGTTTATCATATCCTTATAGCAAGAGGTCCTTTCTATTCTTAGCCACACACAAATGAATAGTCGTAGAGAAACCCCTATGCTCCGAATTTGAAGTCGTTGTTTCCTACACGTAAAAAACTAAGAATATATAAAAAACAAAACGTAAGATCCAAATATTTTTTGTTGTTATGTAATTATAATTTCTAAAATATATTTAATAATTTCATTAGTACTTTTATTGCGGAAATAATATTTTAACTATAAATAAAATACAAGACTTAATTCGTTTTACAAACATAAACTTATAAAGTTTTATATTTCAACTTTCGTAATTCGCTTATAAATCATTAAATAGCTGATAAAAATTCTTGTGAAAAAATCAGTTGAATAAAATCCAAATTTGCTAAGCAAAATATGGAATCCAAAAGGATTTAAAATTAACACAGGAAATGAAGCAAAAAGCGCATGAAGGCTGTTGCACATTTGTTGTAAGACATTTCTAGATTTGTGCTTTTTACCATGTATCAACACAAGAAACAGTTATCAAAATCAAGCCTAACTAACTCTGGATTATAAATATGTAAGATCATCTTATAGCGAACATTGCATGAGTGAACTTTAAAGTCAGAATTTCTAACGTTGTTTTTATTTTTTTTTACATTGCACGTGCACTCGCCCCCGCTTACACTTTAAGTACGCGCTTCACTTCGACTGTGGGGAAGGCAGCAAACTCACAATGCGCTGCACGATGCGGTTTACGATGTAAATACTCTCCCAGAATCTCGGTAGCCAACTGAGAGGCGCGAGACGAGATCTCAGCCTTCTGTGGCACTTGCTGATGACGACGCTGCATGGCGATGGCCTCTTGTTGCAGTGTATTTTTAGCCTCTGGCGTTGCTTGCAGCAGCGAGAGCACCCAAGTGTTCTTCATCTTGTTCAACTCGGACTCGAGCGCATTGATGCGTTTATCCTCTGCACGCGGCACATAGATCGGTTCGAACTTTGACAGTTTATTGCGCAGATCCTGCGCCTGCAGACGTATGCGCGTGTTCCGCTCATTGTTAAAGGCATTCTTCAGCAGTTGCAGCTCCTCAGCGACAATCGGTGTACTGGCCAAGGCTGCACTATGCGAGCTAAAGGTGGTGCCAGCTCCAGCGCTGCTCACTGTCGAGACATTGTGTATGCTATCCATGCCCACATGGCCCTTGCCGCCACTTGTGTTCAGTTTGAGTTTGTCACGCAGATCGCTCTTCTCACTCTCCAGCTCGTCGATATCCTTCTGCAGATGATCCATAGTCTCCTCGAACTCCTTCTCCTTCTGCTCGAGCAGTTTGCATGATTCCTCATATTGGCGCTTCCACTTATCAACCGTGTGCTCATAATCGCCTTGCAACACAGAGAGTTTCTTCTCAGCGAGATCCTTGCGTATCTGCATTTCGGAGAGTTCATTCTGCTTCATCTTTGCAGCCAGTTTGAGCTGCTTTATGTCGGCTTCGCGATTTTCGAGTGTCGCTGCGAGCACATTCTTTTGTTCCAGTTGCTTTTTGATGTGTCCTGCGCGCAATATAATCGGTGAAATGTGTTTCTCTTTCTTCTGATTGGCCGCAGACACAATCTCGTACTCCTTCTCGAGCAGATGTTGTGCTATATGCTGCAGATCGGTGTTGGCCTGTGTCAGCAGTGACTTGAAGTTCTGCGTTGGTCCACGATCATCCTGTTCGTAGATGCGTTCGCATGCCTGCGCGAGCAGTGACCAATATTTGGCCTGCGCTATCGTATGCTCCGCAGTATTGTCGCTCTCAATGGATGTGACTATGGCCTGCACGGCCTGTTTGGTAGCCAGGTGCATGGCAGACATGATGCGACTGATAGCTTGCGCATGCTGACGCATCGATTCGACTTTGTGCGTTGACAGGCCACACTTGATGACATGCAAATCGGTAGGCAAACGTCGCTTGATCAACTTCACCTGCTGCTTAATGGACTCCATGTGCTCAGTAAGGAATTGTATAAGCAGCACTGAATCGTTCGCGGCACCGGCTTCTTCAATGATGACGCGCGCTATAGCCGCATCATTCAATATAGACTCGCAGGCCGAGCCCAGTGACGCCACACAATCGCGTATCATTTGCGTTTCGTTAAGCAGATCCTCGCCAGCTAACAGCACGGCATTCATGGCATTGAAGAATGCCACGCACTTCTCAATATTATCCGTGGTCGAATTCTCGTCGAGCTGATTCGACTTCAGCAGCTCGATAATGCCATCGATGCACTTCTCCTGTGCGATCATCTCGGGCAGCGAGCTGCCGGCACGCAGCAGCGTATCCGGCTGGCAGCTATTCAAACCATACAAGATCTGATGCAGCGCACACTGCAGATTGTGTATGTAGTGCATAAGGCGGCATTTAAACGCGAACTGCTGCACGGCATGTCCCTGCGTGACCGACTCGCGCGTCACCAACTCCACAGCCGGAAAGCGTTCGCGCGTCTGACTCACAACAATGCCACACTTGAAGACGATACGTGAAATCAATAGAATGACCAGTATTGCATCATGATCGCCGCCGCGTGTCATGAACGATTCCGGCATGAATGCGCTCAGCATCTGCACATGTTCGTTTGCCTGCGTCAGTTCGATTTGGCGCAGCTGCACATCTATGGCTCGCGTGTATGCCTTTGATTCGGCAAACATTTGCTTGTAGTCGATCGTTTCCGTGGCCAGCTTCATGCTTGGCTCCTGCAATGACTTTTGCTCATTGCTCGCGGAGCGTTCGCGCAGCTCGATCAATTGTTCGTTGAGTTTTTGTACGAGTTCGCGGAATTTCGTTATTGTTTGATCCCGATCATAGATTGTTTCGATGGCAGCATCGCGTTCGCGTAGCACATCCTTTTTGGCAGCATGCGCCAGATCCAATTCCTCGCGTAAATCCAATTCGAGTTCGTGATTGCTCTCGACCAACTGTTCGTGCACTTCTTCGAGCGCCTCCAATTGTGCGATTTCCTCTTCAAGCAGTTTCACCTTGTCCTCGAGTTCCATCTTCTTTTCGGCCAGTTGTTCGACCATCTCTTCGGCGCCAAGTGCAGCATCGACTTGTTCCTGGATAAGAAATTGTTTGAGTTTGGCTCTTTGTTCTGTATTCTTGCTTTAGTAATGGATTAATGCACTTATGACGCAACTGTATGAGTTCTTTTAAACAATGAATGATAAGTTTCGAAATTAAAGAAAACAAAAACAGAAAGAATAATGTTGGAATATACAAAATAAGGTTTCATTAATGCTTTTACCTCCTGAAACCCGCGTTTTTATATTGTAGGCCATAAAAAAGAGTTAAAAAATAAAAAAATAGTTATATTAGGTTCGTATGTACACGAATAGCCAATATAAAGAATAACTAATGCAAAATTATATTTGCTATATACAAAAATACTAATAGCTAAAAATTCACTACTTTTAATATTATGTGTTTTCTTTGCAGAAATTTTAATACCAACAGATGCAGATTAGTAGCGGTGTAAAGGAAGTAAGGAAATTAAACATCATAAAAGTTTTGTAATTTGACATATTCAAAAAGTAAATTTAAAAAATGTTAGAAAATAGAAAATAGGTTAAAAAAAATATAAAGGATGAAAATCAAATAAAAATAATTTCGTATTTAAAATAACTAAATACTGATAAAACAACTAATAGCTATATGTATAACTTGAGACCGATGAATTCCCTAGCTACAAACATTTTTTTTATTAAAAAACCATACACTTACACGAAACCCCATAGGAAAAAATATCTGTGTTACTTTGCTTAACCGAAATGAAATGCTCCCTCTTCTGAAGTAATATGTCAATGGTGAGCAAATTAGGGTATGACGCCTATTACTTTTATATTATATATATATTTTACAACTGAGCATAAAAAACGTAAAACGAGCGGTTCCCACAAAATCTATTTTATCGGAACGAAAAATCACCTTAAGACTCGCAAAACTAAGCTATCGCGACTAAACCTTAATTCCTAATTTGTCAACATATACATATTTACTTTTAATTACATTAAATAAAAAAAAAACTAGTTAAAACTACGAATCCGTCTGATAAGGCCTATTAAAATCTCCACACACCCTTTATTGAAAAGGTTTATTCAAAAAAGAATTAAAAGAATTTATAACAAATAATTTGTTCGTGAGTATCTTACTAATAAATATGGACACAAAAAGCTCTGCATAACTAGAATATTTAATAAGAAACATTACGATAAAAAAATCAAGGTTAACTCTAATTTTGGCTTAATGATCATAGAAGAATAAAAGCAAGAAAGCAGTTGGCCAAACAAAACGTGGTAATGTGGAGATAAAAGTAAGCAAAACATATGGAAAAGCAAAATCAAGTTGAGCACATTGAGAAGAAGAAATCCAATAACCAATTACATATTTGAGAGCGTGTTTTATGAATCGCATTGCATCATCGGAATAAAACAGAACAAAAGAACTTGTATGAAATTCATTGAAAGATTGACTCACCTGCAAGTCGGCGATTGTCGCTTCGAGTTCATCGATTTTTGATGAAAAATTCTCTTTGGTGCGTTCCAGTTCAGCCACTTCAGATCGCTTCATTTCCAATTCCTTTGTTAGCTTCTGTATGTCGTGTTTGTCGTGCGCTGAGAGATCACGTAAACGCACCAACGTCTCCTTAAGCCGCAGATTCTGCTGCTCAAGCTGTTTGAACTCATATGTGGTCATTCCGCTGCCGCCGTTGCCATCGCCAGAGATGTTGCCAATCGAAGTTTCCACTTTATTTTGCATTTCCGAACGCAATAGGTCCAAGTCGACCTGTAACTCTTCAATGCGCTCCTTGGCGGATTCCAGCTCTAATTGCAGTGTGTCTGCCTTCTCTTCCGCCATTTCTTTGTCGAGTGTGATTAGCTCAACGTTGTCAGATAGTTCGGCCATTTCCTGTGCATGTTGTTCACGTGCCTCAATGGCATCTTTAGCCTCTTGTTTGGCACGTTGCAATTCCTTTTGCAACGACGCTTGCGCGGCCATAATTTTCGTACGAAACTCCTGCATTTGCTCGAATTGTATTTTCATTTTGTTAAATTCGCGCAGTCGTTCTTTGTCTTCGTTTCGTCGCTGTTTGAGTGTCTCGAGTTTCTCGTTGAGATCGGCTAATTGTGTTTGTAACTCAGCATTTGTCTTTTGTGCCTCGAGCAGCGCTGCTTTCTCCTCCGCTGTTGCGCCTCCAGCATTCGGAGGTGTTGTGAACGATGGCGAACGCATTGGCTGTGATGGTGTGAATTGTGGTTTGAGTATTTCGAGAAAACCAGTCTCCACGAATGAAGCTCGTTTTGAGGAAGCATGTGAACTGCCGCCGTTATTGCCGCTGTTGACATTGCTTATGCCTGTGGTCTCGGTGGCTCCTGTTAGTGTTGCATTGGCGGCATCCTTGGCTTGTGGAGCCAATGACTTACGCGCAAGGTTCGAGCTGCTTGAGGTGCGTTCAGTGAGGGATGTCGCGAGCTGTGTACGTGAGCCAACCAATGATTGACGACTGGATGAGAGTGAACCGCGTGAACCACTCAGCCGTGCCCTTGTGGGTTGGGTCGTTGGTGTGCCACTAACGTCTTCCGCAGATCTTTTACTAAACGATGCGGATGTGTCCGGTGCAGCAGCGATTACTCGCAACTGCGTCGGACGGACAAACATGCCGCAGTTTTCGTCGCATTGAAAGTACGACTGACCTTTGATAGAGCCATTGTTCTTGCCCTTCGGTTCTTCCAGCACTACGCCCACCCACTTGCCAACGGCAAAGCTAGTCATGCCCACGTAGGCGACCGTGCCTTGCAAATCTTTGCCAGTGAGCTCGACACGAGCGCCTACTTTTAGACTTTTTTCCGCCATTTAGGCCAGTTTAATGTGCGAATGAGCGAATGACTTGCGCTATGAAACTGGTGCTGCATGATACAGTGAAAAAAAACAGCAATAAGAAATAAACAACATTTCACAATTAGAACAACCAGATATATGCACCTACTTACCTATTTCAATTGTACCAGCTGACGCCGTATGCAAAGTGACGTAGACGTCCCGTGGAGTCCCGGCCAGCCGAAGAGTCTTACACTTTATTACTACCACCTAAGCAAGAGTTGGTTAAAAGAGAAAACAGAAATTGTTGACATCATTAGTCACCATCCCAACAAAAGAACGCAGTTAACTGTTTTCATCAAATTGCAATAATGTAATGCTTACTTTTAACAATTTATAGTAAACCAAATAAATAAGTAAATTACTTCTGAAAATAGTTCGATTTTCGCTCAAAACAATTTGTTAAATTCTGCAAAAACCAGCCGTGATGAAAAATAGTCGCTCTCCGAAATCTCCAATAGCAAATGAGTGTAAGAAAAACGCGCTGCCAACTGTAATCACTTCCAATAGAATATTTCAAGTTGAGTACTACCATATCAAATTTGTATGAAAAATTTACATAAATAAATGTTAACAATAAACAGTGCCATTTTTTTTATTTCCTTTCATTACAAAAGGCAATTAAGTATATATCATGATACAATGTTTATTATATCATGAGTATACAGTATAGTTAAAAGCTGGTAGATTTCGATTCACAGTTGCATTACTTGTTGTGCAACAGTGAACGGCAAATTCGTTAAAAGAACGTGTTGGCAGCATCGACTTTAGACATTTCGCCTGTCTGAATCAAGATGGCGAGAGCTTAGATGATTTTGGCAAGCAGGATTTTTACAAAAACTTATTGAAGAAAGCCAACTAACGTGCGTAAAAAGCAGTTGGATGTAAACAAAAAAGGGTGTGCAGTCAAAGTGTACAAAGTGATTGTGTTAAAGTTATAAAACTGTGATCTTAGCAAGGCAGTGGATAGAACAAAGTTGGAAAGTTGCTTGGCCTGCTGGTGACGATTTTGGTGTTGAGTGTTGGAGGTGGTGGTGGCGGCGGTGGTGGCGTCAGCGGCAGAAGCAGCAGTTTTCGTCGTTGGAAGAATAGGCGACGCAGAGGTTTTCAGTCTTTATTTTGAAACAAGGTAGCCAAATAAAAAAACACTTGGCAAAATGATGAACAGCTTCGGTAATATTATGATGAGCGATCAAATTCGAAATAAAATGGAAAGCAACTACTCGCCAAAATCATCGCCGCATGCTGGTGGTGGCCGTTCGCCGGTTGTGGCGCGGCAGGATTCCTCAGGCACACTTAAAACCACAATATCACTAGGCAAAACACCAACGATAATACACACGGGGCCTTTTTATTCAATGAAAGAACCGCCCGGCAAAGGCGAGCTTACTGGCGACAAGGATCTCATGACGGAATATGGCCTACACCACACGCTGACGAAGTTTAAGGACAAAAAGGTTAAAGAATCGCTGGCGTCGTTTCTACCTAATCTACCTGGCATCTACGATGGCCAGACAAATCTAGAGAACAGTACACTGCGTAGCGTGATCGAAAAGCCACCGATTGGTGGTAAAGAGCTACTGCCACTGACATCCGTACAGTTGGCAGGTTTTCGTCTACATCCAGGACCGGTAAGTATTGCTATTAACAATCGGTTATCAAATTATAACAATTACTCCTGTTATGTACAGCTGCCGGAACAGTATCGCACGACATATGCAACACCTGCGCGGAAACATAAAAACAAACACAAGAAACATAAACACAAAGATGGTACAGCGCCACCGGAAACATCGTTAATAGGTGAGTCAATCAAAATATATAATGAGAGGCTTTAACTAATGTAACTCTTCATCATAAAACAAAAGCAGACCCCGCTGGCACGGAAACCTATGAGAAAAAACATAAAAAGCAAAAACGGCACGAGGACGACAAGGAGCGTAAAAAACGAAAAAAGGAGAAAAAACGCAAAAAGAAAAACCAGAGTCCTGAGCCAAGTGCAATGCTGGGCAGTGGTGGCGGAGGCAGCGTCGTCGGCGGCGTTAGCGGGAATCTTACGGGTGTTGGCAGCCTTTTGAGTAACAGCGGTATTAGTGGCGCCTTATCAGGTTTAAGTGGCACAGTCGGTGCTGGCATGGGCGTTCTGAACACCATGCCTGCCCATGGCATGCAGATGCAACTGCAACAACAACAAATGCAACAAATGTCAGGCGGCAACACGGCGTCTTTACTGCAACAGCAACAACAGCAGCAAATGCTGCATAGTGGCGGCGGCGGACCAGGTTCAACGTTGCTCGGTTCATTGGGTGCGAGTGGTGGCGCGGGGTCTATGTTGTCACAGCAAACGCCGTTGTTCTAAACGTGCTGGCGTACCAATGGCTACATTACACGCACCCGCACGCCTAGTCCCGCTTTCCAACAACATAGCTCAGTAGTTTAGCAATAATTTCGTCTACGCAACGTTTACACACGCCAACAGCAACCTGACCATTGAATCTAACAATTCAAGCACACTCGTGTGTAACCTAAGAAAAATTATTTCGATCTAAATCTTACTCTTATTGGCATTCTAAGTCAATATTACGTGTGTACTTTTAAATCATTTCAATGACCGTTCATCATCCGACTCATCTGTGCGTGTAAACGTTGCATTAATTTCGTTCATTAGTTTTATTTTAATTATAAACACTTTTCAACCAACAAATCAAGAATAACGAAGTTAAATAGTACAATAGCATAATTTTAGTTAAAAGCATTTGATATAATTTTACAATATAAATACATAACATACATAATACAAGAATTAAGAATGCGAATGATGAATACACAACCTTGTTCTTCCAAAATACTTACGTGCAGTTATTTTGGATCGTCATTACTAATTATTTTGTGCATATTTTTTTCTTAAGTAAATTATTTATTTTCAACTGAGAAAAAAAAGGAACTCAAATTTAAACTTGTCCCTAAGTATAAAAGTGCGAAAAATTTGTTTTTTTTTAAAGAAAATCAGTCTTAGCTCTAAACAAGTTATTAGTTTATTTTATAAATTAATATATATAATGATAGAGATTAGTTATATAAATAAAATAAAAACAAATTGTGCATAGTGAAGAAACTTCTGTTTTTCATTCACGTTTCACCGATCGGCCACACCGAAACTTCATCCACATTTTTGCTGCATTTCCTTTGATGTATAAAAAGAAGTTTTTCAACGAAGTATACTTCGCACATACTTGGAGTATACTTTTTATACCCATAAAGTATATATATTCTTGATCAGCGTCGAAGGACGAGTCGATCTAGCCATGTCAGTCTGTCCGTATGAACGCACGGATCTCGGAAACGATTAAGCCTTCAATTACCAAATTTGGCATGGAGACTCTCCTAGTCCATAGGCTTAATGAGTTTATTTTTTTTTTTAGGACATTCAACCTAGAACATACAGCTGCCATAGGAACGATCGGCTGAAAAACACATTTCCTAACCAAAACTCTTGTTTTTTAAGATATCATTTCCGAATTTTGGATTTAATCGTTCTGGCTTATACCTAAACACATATCTAAATATTATGTATATCGGTTCACTATATCATATAGCTGCCATAGGAAAGATCGACCGAAAAACCACATATACTGAAAAAAAATTTTTTGTTTATAAAGACATTGTTACCAAATTTTGGATTTGACAATTTTAAGCAATATCCAATCCTATTCCTGAATATGATAAATATCGGTTTACTATAACATATAGCTGCCAAAGGGACGATCAGCCGAAAAATGGCTTTAACTAAAAAAAATTTTTTTTTTGTTTTTGATTGAGTATAGGGTTTCTATAGTCGGTTATGCCCGACTATAGCCCTGTCTTTCTAGTTTCATACTTCATTCTTATACTTTTGGTATACTTTCCAAGTATACTTCATACTTCATTCGTAACTTTTTTTCCCAATGAAAACATACATGGTACCGCGCGCAACGACAAACAACAAAACCATAGCAAAAAAAGAACGACGAAATTTGAAATTTGAAGGTGCACTGTGGTTTGTTATTATGCTCGATGCACTCACAAATCTGTTTTTGTTGTTTCGTTACCAATGCACAATCAATGCTAATTATTTATTGTTTCTTTTCTATGGTTTTGATCGCATATGGTCATGTTCGCGAATTCAAAATTTGTACAGGTTCTTGGTAAAAGTGAATATAAACGAAGTGTACTCATGTTCTATAAATTCACTTCATATTAATTTCACTGCAGTACAATGTGCGAAAAAAGTCGCGGCCATCGTTTTCATTGCCAAAAAATTTCGTCGATAATTTTTCGATAATGTTTATCATACTCTAAATGGTTTAGCATGTTATGTTATTTTTAATGCTATGTGAACTAGTGTTGGAAAACGTACAATCTAGTAATCTCATTTCCTTAACAGGTGCTACAGTTCTGCTAAAATTGTTGTTTATAATGGGGCCTGTTCCTGCAATCGAATTCGCATAACATATGAAATTGTT
Source organism: Stegana nigrithorax (assembly GCA_037044495.1). Taxonomy (NCBI): domain Eukaryota; kingdom Metazoa; phylum Arthropoda; class Insecta; order Diptera; family Drosophilidae; genus Stegana; species Stegana nigrithorax. The sequence goes on along the minus strand of JBAMBQ010001764.1, from coordinate 122,454 downwards.
TCAATATGACAAATCGGAAGATTTGGTTTTCACGATACGCCGGTACTCCTATTATTCAAAAACAAAGAACGAAATCAGTTGATTGAAAACAAAGCATTTCGATAGAAAATTCATATAGTGTCTAGAATACAAAATTCGAAATCGAATGTCATAAATCATACCGATTACTAGAACAGGCCCAATAATACACAAGATATCGCAGATTGCACATTCTCAATGTGCTGCTGCAAAATTAGTTTCATTCATTGAAAGGAGTTAGCGGTTTTGAGTGATTTCGCTTTTTAATGTCATATAAACAAATAAAGTGAAACATAAAATAGTTCAAGCAACTACTGTGCATCAATTCATTGTGATAATATACAGCAACAATGTTCAAACAGAGCTCTACGAAACTTTTAGAACAGCCTGCACCAAAAATAATTGAATGGCTAAAATCATTTGACACCGTTATAACAGATTGCGATGGTATGTAAAAACAGCATAAATAAAATATATGCGAAAAATAAATAATGATCGGAAATCTGATGAAATTGCGTAATTTTGGCGTTCATTGATTTGAGAAAAACGATGGATACACATTTCTAACAATAAAAGGAAGGTGTTAGTCGTGTATCAAGCAGATAAATAGTTAATTGAGGCATCAATTGTTGAGCACACTAAATTGTATGTATTGTAATGTAATGTTTGTAATCAGTCAAGGGTCGGGGGTTACATGAGAGATTTACGCACACGCGAGTGCTTTTTCTTCTCTTTCTACCTTGCGTCAATGTCAAACAACGAACGCTTTTGAAAAAAAGCTTCGGCTTTGGTTGTGATTTTGTATGCTACATCTCATGGTACATTAGGCACATTAAATTTTTAAGACAAAATTAAATAGAATATTTTTCTGGGAAGCCCAGTGGTTTTTTAAAAAACTTAAATAACCTTGCAATTAGTAATGTTGGATTGGTATTTATATAATATAAGCAAATAACAATACAAAAAAAAATGCTCACAGTAGTTGTTGGTATTTAATCTTGTTTTGTTAAGCTTGCAGTTTAGATAAAATTTTATTATTAATAATGCAATTGTTAATCGCAAGTACAAAGACCGTGTATATTTAACTATACATACTCATTTATGATTCAAAAATGAGTTATTGAGTTTACAAAAAAAAAATAAAACCAAAGATTTAACTTATTTAATTATTAACGATTGAAAATGCTTACAGGTGTGCTATGGATTTATGGCAAAGCACTGTCCGGTGCGGCGGATGTTATGAATCAATTTCAAGCCGCCGGCAAAAAGGTGTACTTTTGTACCAACAATTCAACGAAAACACGCAAGGAGCTGCTGAAGAAAGCCAACGAGCTTGGCTTTACCATTAAAGAGGATGGCATAATTTCAACGGCGCATTCGACGGCACAATATCTTAAAGCGCAAAAATTCACAAAAACGGTTTATGTCATAGGCTCCGAGGGCATAACTCAGGAACTAGATTCCGTGAATATTAAGTATATCCCAGTTGGTCCAGATATAATGCAAGGCACATTGGGTGAATTTATGGCACATCACTTAGTATTGGAGAAAGATATTGGCGCGGTTGTTGTGGGCTTTGATGAGCATTTCAGTTTTCCCAAAATGACTAAAGCCGCCTCCTATCTCAGCGATCCAAACTGCCTATTTATTGCGACAAATACGGACGAGCGTTTCCCCATGCCAGACCTAGTGATTCCAGGCAGCGGCAGCGTCGTTCGCGCAGTACAGACATGCGCAGAACGTGACCCGCTTGTCATTGGCAAGCCAAATCCGACAATATGCGAGCATTTAATTAAACAAAATAAAATCAATCCCAAACGAACGCTTATGATCGGTGATCGTGCAAATACGGATATACTGTTGGGCTATAATTGCGGCTTTCAAACACTTCTCGTCGGCACAGGGATACATCAGTTGCACGATGTTGAGATTTGGCAAAAAAGCAAGGACCCTGAGCATAAAAAATTCATACCAGATGTGTTTGTGCCAAAATTAGGTGACTTACTGCCAATTATGAAAGAGCATTTCGGCAAATACTGATTAATATATATAAATATATTTAATTCAGTTAATGCTGATTGTTGTTTTACTTCGTGTATTCTGTGTACCGTATAGACGCTAATTTATCAGGAATTTTAAAACAAATTTTATTTAGTTTGTAAGCACTAACTAATATATTTTTAACAAAACAAAAAAAAAACATTTCTAGTGCAAATTTTAAATATGTAATAAGTGTTGCGTAGATGAAATAAAATATTGAAAAAACGAATTTGAATTCTACTACTGAATACTTTATGCTGTAATAAACGAAATTCTATGAAAAGTCTCGCGTCTGCCCTGACTCACTTCTATGCACTCGGCAGTAAATTTTAAGAACGCTGCCATAAAACATGCTAACATATGGCCAGTTTCTTTTATTCGTTCCCTTATTATAATTAATATTTCAATTGTTCCTTACCTTAATGTTTTAATTTAACTTGCATGACAATTTATATAATTATTTTACCTCAGGGAAATAAGTATACTATGTGCATAACTTAATTTATATTAAAAACTAACGGAAGCTCAAATTTTTTTTTATATAATATAATATAATATATATAAAAACTTTTTTTCAAAATAATGCTTGTACAAATAAAAATACAAAATTAAGTACTAAAACACATTATAAAAATATTAATGTAAATGTTTCTAAATCACAAAAATACAAAGTGCACTATTTAATGGTGTAAAGAATTATCCCCCCCACCAGGTAAGTTAATATGCTCAGTGTATGCATTTGTGGAACATGAAGCGGTGCTGCTAACTTGGTACATAAGCATTAAATTGCAAAATATTAAAATGATTATATTGTCATTTGGAAAACGGTATTTACTTTAAATTACCTGTTTTAGTCTGACTTGTGAACTCAAATATTTCGGAACAAGTAAAATAATTTATGAGCATAAAATATTGTGTATGTTGATAATTTTGTATAGTCAGTCATTTTTCAACACTTATTATTTAGTTATCATGTTTTTAACAATAAGGCAAAAAAAAGAAAAATTGCAATTCGAACACAGCAAACTGTCTGAAAAAATATACAAAACATGGCAACGCAAAAAGCAGAAGTTACAAATTTACTAGATTTAACGGCTTCAAAGTTTCAAAGCTGGTTGGACACATTTGAAACTGTTTTAACGGATTGCGATGGTGAGAGAATTTGCAGCAGCGCAGCAACAAGTGTTTTTTTTTTGTTGGTCAAGGTCAGCCGGCTAAACTCAAATTGCTGTGTGAATATGTATTGACAAAAAAAAAAAGAATAGTAAGGGAAATTGTATAAAGACACAACAACACGCATTACAGGTACGATCTGGCATAATGAAGAAGCCATTGCTGGTGCACCGGAGTTCTTAAATACGTTGAAAACATTGGGCAAAAATGTCTACTACATTACAAATAATGGCACAAAGACAAGGCATGACCTTTGGCTGCGCGCCGATCGACTCGGCTTTAAATTAAGTGAAGATGAGTTTATATTGCCTAATTACAGCATAATAGATTATCTCAAAAGTCACAACTTTAATAAAAAGTCGAAAGTTTACGTCATTGGCAATGAAGCGATAACGCACGAACTTGCCGCGGCCGGCATTGAAAGTTTTGGCACCGGACCAGATTTACTTGATGGCCAACCGTTGGGCAACGTGCATAAAGAAATTGCCTGCGAGGATGTTAGCAATGTGGCGGCGGTCATTATTGGTTGGGATGAATATTACAGCTATGCGAAAATGATGAAGGCATCGAATATACTAATTACCAATCCGGACTCGCATTTTCTTGCCACCAATATGGATGCGGTGCATAAATATCCGCGCTATCATATACCTGGCACCGGTGCTTTTGTGCGTCCGATTGAGCTGACGGTCGGTCGTGCGGCCTTGGAAATGGGTAAACCAAATCCGGCGGTGCTGGCGCCGCTTATCAAAACCGGCAAACTGCAGCCTTCGCGCACACTTATGATTGGCGATTGGTGAGTAGGCGTTAATGAGTTTTACATGCACTCGACGAGAGCAGGTCTAATTAGTTTTATCAACTACTTATTTGCTTGCCAGTTGTAAAATCGACATGCAATTTGGCACTAATTGCGGCATGCGAACTTTGCTCGTTGGAACTGGCAGCTATCAGCTTTCCAAGGTTAAAGAAATGATGTTGGCTGGCGGCGATAGCGCGCAAATACCGGATTACTACGTGCCTTCGTTGGGTGATTTATTGCCTTTAATTTAGCCTAATGTACCTTTGTATATATTACGATTTTGTTTATCATAGTAAATGGTAATGGTAGTTTATATAAATAATTATACGTGCGTATACGTGATGTGTAATTGGTAAATCATACGACTTTAAACTCGTTCTTTATAACTAAGAAATAAACTATTAGTTCAATTTCGTTTTCTAAGCATAATCTGTTCAATTCACACAGCTCCACAGGAGTGGATTCAGCAGCTGTGCAAGCAAAGAAATTTCAAACAAGTTGAGTATATATGGCTTAATTATTTTTAATTGACCCGTACACTGCCGGGTGTTATCAGCTAATACATATTCAGAAGTATTTGCCACCTTTACTTATTCAAAAGACTTAACAATGGGCAACATATTTCTTGTACGACTTTTAGTCACATTCAACATGGCTTAAAACTAATAAAGCATATTCCCATGCACGGGTAAACTTTGCTAGAACTTAAATACAAGTGACATGTCGCTTAAAATCTTACTTAAATATGTAGTTACTAAATTATATTGTTATTTATTTTTTTTTTTTTCAAACAAGCAAACACACAAGCATATGTGTGTAAGGTCCCATTTTTGCATCGTTGCATACAAAATGTACACAAAGCGGAACCAAAATTGAAATGCTTTAAGTCCTTCGCGAAAAGTTTCGCAATAATTGATATGTGAAGATTTTAGCAATTTAGCGCATAAAGAAATCATACTGCAATAGTTATTGTTGTTGTAGTTGTTGGCAAATGAAAAGCAATTGAAAAGCAGCGCAAAGCAAAACCAAGCATAACTCAAAATACCATGTAATACCCATGTCTGCAACAGTTCACTTCCCATCCGCTGTTCAGCAGAGTGCACATTCGTTCCTTCTTTGCCCTCAATCACGCTCTTCGCCATTTGGATTTCTTTAAGGACTTGGTCTAAATTGCTAAAAGGTAACATCAGGTGCTCGACGGCGAATTGGCCAATATACGTGAGCTGCGCGACAGATAACCGTACCAATAGAACACGTTTATGAGAAAGAAGAGCAGCGGGAAAACGATACGCGACGCACGATCGATCTTCGAGACGGAGTTGTATTGTGGCGTGCGTTTGCCTTTGCGCCGTGCCTCAAGCTCCTGACGTCGATAGTACGACATGCGCCGTCGGCCGCTGGAGTGCGGTTCACTGGCCGCAGCGGCTGGAATAAACCAAGTTGCGTAAACATGTTTGGCATAGTTCAACTTGTGTAAATACGCACCTTCAGCGCCACGCAAATGCGTTTGCTCATCTTCCTCATCCTCGAAGGTGTTGACATCGACGCGCGGGTGTCGACGCCAACGGCAACAGCGCAGCCAGCTCCAATCTGTCAGGCAGTTTAAACGTAAGCCGCCATTGAATTCTCGTCGACGATTGCGCCGCATGCCGGTGCCGGCGCCGATGCCTTCACCGCTGCTGCTGCCCAGTAAGCCGAGACGACTGCGGTTGCCAATGCCGATGCCGCTGCTGCTGGCCGAATGTTCGCCACTGCGTGACGTCGTCGGCGGCATGGATATCGCACACATGGAAAGCGGTATAACTTCGTATATTTTGGACTCTGTGCTCACATTAAACTCGGAATTGATGACGCTCCTTAGCGTGCGTTCATCCGTTTCGGATTCTGTATCCGATTCCACATCTTCAATAATGAAGTAACATTCACCCGAACCGTACTTTGTGAAGTAATGCACTACGGCGAATTGCAGTATGGTGGCGAAAATAAAAGCGAATGAGAGAAAGACGAAGAAGTCCAATGCTGTGGGGTATGGCACCTTCGGCAGATCCGTGCGTGCTTCCAGTCCCAAAAAAGTCATAGTCAGCACAGTTGTTATGCCAAGCGAAACGCGATCTGCGGTTGCCTCACGATTCAACCAGAAGGAGACCCAGGAGAGCACAACAAGCAGACAGCAGGGTCCATAGACCTGTATAAGGAAGTTGCCCATATGCCGTTGTAGATGAAAGTTTACCATGAGCATGGAGTACTCAGCTGTAAGCGATATAACTTGAAAATCATAGCATGTTATGCAGACTACATAAGGCAACACTTACAAGGATGCAGCGACTCGATAGTTATGCTGCCATAATTGTTGGCGCCACCTGCGCCACGCCCAGTGCCAAATGCGCCCTTGTCGAGCTTCAAACCGGTGCCACGCACATGCTGATTTTTGGCGCCAGGTCCTGCAAACGTAGACATGGCTTTGTTGTACTTTTTGTAATTGTTGCCAGCGGCGCCGCCAGAGCCAAGCAATCCATAGTCCTTATTGCTGTACATGCCGTCCGAAGGTGCTGCTGCCTTATAGACAACGTCCGTTAGATTACCTGCCGGACAATCGACCAAATCGAACTGCGACAATTTCATATCCTCGGCAATCGCAACTGCCGGACGCTCCTTGTTCCAACGATAAACAACATCAGCCGTTGTGTAGCCAACTAGAGAAGAGATGAACACCAAAGGATTAGTATCGTATGTCTAAAATAGCCATTATTAATATTGGCGAGCCTGGGATCACTTTTATTTAGAATCCTTTTTTTTTTTGTTTATTTGTGGAGGTAATGAGAATTTTTGTGTATAAGCTACATCTAAGTTCCATTGTACCATTAACTTCTAGACAATCAGAAAAAAAATGTTTCTTCAAAGATTTCACGACCGTATTTAATGTTTTTAATAAAATTTCTTTTATTTGCCAAGTTGAAATGAAATATTAATGCAGAAATTAAATTATTTGAAAAATAAAATTATTTTATTGGTTGATTCTGCGACGTACTACACGTCTACGCCTGTTGCCATTATTTCTCCTGTTCCTGTTCCTGTTCCTGTTCCTATTCCTGTTCCTATTATTGTTTCTATTCGCGCTGCGACGTCTGCTGACCGTCCAAGTTCTCCTCCTGGCAATAGGGACGCCACCCGTGTTGCTGACAGGGTTTGAGGGTGGAAGGGGTGCAGAACTCGTTGCAGTTGGAACCGCAGTTGGAGCCACGGTAGTGTCGCCTTGGGCTTCAGTATAAGTAACGGACCAAATGACCAATCCAAGTAAAAGTACAAATGCAAGATACTTCATTCTTTTAAGTATTGAAATGCTTTTTGCTAAATGCTTCACGTTTAAATTTTTAATATATTGCTTAACATATTTTTCGACCGTTTTTATACAATTTTTGTATATTGTTGACTTTTATTCGCCAAGTACATATTTTTTAATGTGCAAACAAATAATTAAACTTTTATTTAACTTAGTCATTTTTAATAATTGAATTTTATGCAAATAATATTTCCCTTGACGTTGTGTGCCAGTTATTGTGCAATTAAAATTTTACAGAAATCGTGTCAATGTGAAACTTTTCTATTAAAAATTTCAAACATACCGTGTATGTCCATTAAATACCAGAACTTTAAATTTAAACCAGATATAAACTTGAGCAGAACTCATACAATCATCCACCATAGGCTTTTCTTAACATTTCGTGTCTTAGTGAGTTTTTTACAAGTAAAAATTTATATTTACTCGTTTTTCCATGTTTATTGTTTCTTTTTTTACGATAAAAGATCCTATTATTTAAATGTGCATAACTTTGTCAGCAGACGATGGATCAGCTTGAGCTGCGATTCAGCTTTCCAATACTATCAAAATTTAATAGATGATTTAAATTTAAAGTTCCTCTGTTTAATGCACACATCGAGTAGAGTGTGATTCATATTAATGCTTAGCGCATTACATTTGAAGTTTGAAACTCAGGATATTGCCAAGAATATGGCTAACTATGTTTGTCAAAGGTTTTCATGCCCACGAAAGTCCCTCTTACTAACAAAGTCAATGGAGCAGGAGGTTCCTCAATTGTCTATTAACAAAATCGAAAGGCATAAACATTTTGCAAATCATTGTATCAGTGTAATGTTTAAATGCTCATTTTACATATGTGTACATATATATACGAAGTGTGAGATACTCTCAATAGTCTCACTGTATTGTTTGAATGAACTACAGCAGATCAACTGCAAATTAAAGAATACTTTTAGGCTTAATATTGTGCATACAACACGAACAACAGCAGCCAATAAGTATATTAGACTTCAAAGGGCAAGTTGTTACCTCCTTAGTTTGAATATGTGCCATTATATTTGCCGCTACTGTATGATAATTTTTTTCTATCAGGAAATGTTTTTTTTTTAAATAAACAATATGTTGCCAAAAATTTCAGACTTATAATGGCAAAAAACAAAATTATTTGCTTACCAATGAACTTGATGGGTTTTTTTTCTGTTTTATTTTTTTCTATAAGAGAAATATGACAAATTTTATTATTTATACAGCTGAAATCCTGATAAACGACATGTGCAAATTGGGGAAAAAAAAAAGTTAGTACTGAAGCAATTACTTTTTTGTATAATTACCTCATAACAATCTTGCAAAGTTGAGAAAATCTACAAGACGAACAAAACAAAATTGCTTAACTTATTTGAGTTTCCTATGTCCCTTCGAATGCCTCAGTGTAAATGATAAATAATGGAGACCACGAGAAGTAAAGAGTATACGAATATTTTTTTTTGGCTCCTATACTTATACTTCGTCTATTGCCCCAGTGTTGCCTACGGTTGCTGTTTTTCAGATTATTATTGTTCCTTTAGTCTCCTGTTGCAGTTATTTCTGTTACGATTACTAAAATGGTGAGCTTAATTCTCTGCTTCTGCGGACACATGGTCCTTCTAGTGCCATTTCAGCTGAAGAAGCTGCGTTAGCCGCAGTTGAAACGCATAAAGTTGATGGCGGCATTGAAGTTAAGTAGTTTTATGGTTACAGTGGAGAGCCTGTGACTTTGCCAAAACTCGATTTCAGGCTTTGGCATTCTGAATTTGTTTGTTGATTTGTTAACGACAATACGCGGCACATATTTAATAAAAGACTTGATCCAATAAAAATTAAAGTCTTAGTCTTAAAGTATTTCCTTGCTTTTTTTTAAGTGTAAGAATATAGGTTAAACCCTAAAATGGTTCTATTTAATGCTACTGCAATATTATTTTTAATCCCATTCATTCATTGAATTCAAAATTTTATATTAAAAGGAATTATACTATAAATATTATTAAAGGAAAATATTTTTAAAGCCTTTATTCCTTATGTTTAGACAGTTGCAAGAAATTTCAAAAACATGTGTAAATTTATCAATATTGTTATCTGAAACTTCAGGTATCATAAATTAGGAGACAATTTTTTTTTTTGGATTTTGCCAATATTACTTTATTTACATTTGATTTTTTTAAATTGAATTGTTTAATTTTGCTGTACTGGAACACGACGCCTTACAACCCTGCGACGTCTGTTGCCATTGGCATTGTTGTTGTTATTATTATTCCGATTGTTTCGGTTTTGGTTTCGGTTTCGGTTTCTGTTCCTGTTTCCATTTCCGTTTCCGTTTCCATTTCTATTTCCATTCCTATTAATACGCCTCCTTACCTTCCAATGCCTTCGCTTCTTTCCACCCGTTGAAGAAGATCCACCTCCTGATGCCGGAGGAGAAGCAGGAGGAGCCGGAGTAGCAGGAGGAGAGGAAGGTGCAGGAGTTGGTTCAGCTGGAGGTGATTCTGGAGGCGCTTCGGTAGGTGGTTCTGCAGGTGCTTCTTCTGGCGGTGGAGCAGGTGTTTCCTGAGCTTGTGTAAGGGTCACGGCTACAATAGCCACGCCCAGTAATAAGAATATGAACTTCATGCGTGCAAATTTCGTAACGTTGTTCGCAACTTCCCAACGAAAAGTCAACTGCTGAAGATGTTTTGTCTTGCTATTTTATACGATTTTTGCAAAGGCTGATTTCAATTCGCAATTGGCAAATTTTAAATTATTGTACAAACAAAGCATTCTTATGCCTTGATTATATAATTTTTTTTCTTCGTATTATGCTTATGCGAACAAAGCAAAATATTGCAAACTCAATAGAAAAATCAATAAGCATTTTGGGAAAAAAATTTCAACAAATATTTATTTAAGAACTAAAGTATCGAAAAATCAACTAATTAAAAATAAATTTGCTGTCAGTTAAACCACATGTTACATATATATATGTATATGCATGTATATATTTTTGGCATACATATATATACATATGCATGTGCAAATATCTTAAAGGAAAAACTCCTACAGCTTTAGCCAAACACGTGATACGCAAAAATATCAATTAGACATTCCTTAATAGGCACGACACACCGCAGCTATGTCATATTGGCTGCCTGGGGCGTTTGGATTGAGAAAATGCATTTTTTTTTTTAAACTTCTCCTAAAGTCTGACTAAGCTAAAGCTCCTTATGAGATCAAATGAAGAGCCTTATCAACAAGACTTTTAAAGGTCCCTTAAAGATGCATAATCTTGCTTAATCTACTGCTCATAACCGTCGACTTTGTTCTTCTCTACTTATGGTACTAAAGTGCTTCTGACTCCTGAAAGCAACGAGGGTAAACTGATCTGAAGTCTGTTGTGCCTTTCTTATTCTACATGTGTATTCACTATTCAGCTTTAGTTTTTATATGAAGTTCAGTTAGGTTAAGTTTGTTTTGCCTGTTGGCAGACATGAATTCTAATTAAAACAAGCCAATAGATTAAGTTTTAGAGAAAAGGTGTTGTTGTTGCAGCAACAACGCGCAAATCACAAACTGCAAATAGCCCAAATGGTTTCTCTTGCTATTTCGCTTTGCTGATGACATTCGTGACATACGTGTGCCACTTTTTGCATAGGACATTCGTTTTTTTCCTATAACTTCCTATTTTTGTGCCAGCACTGAAAATTGTCAACATTAAGTGCTAGCAATAACAGCAGAAACAACAACAATAACAGCAGCAATAAGAACAACAACAACAGAGGAGAACATAACAGAACAGAGTACATTGTAACATATTGTCAACATCAACAGGGAACGCCGAAGATTGACTTGCGTATTGAAAGCAACGTCGGGAAGCTGAATGTTTGCAATTGAATTCTCGACTTGTGTATGTCACCTAAGCTGCTGATTACAATATACGAACTCGCATTTGGGTACATTCGCACGCAGCTCGACACGAATAGGAAGCAATAATGTCGTGTACAGGTAACAGTTTGTTATGTCGCCAACTGGCACAAAAATTCAAGAGATTTTATTATGTTTTTCTATCTTCCTTCTTTTTTTCTTTTCTTCATTTTTTTTTTTTTTTTTTTTGGCAAAAAATATTTTCTACTCATTTGCGATTTGCGTCAGCCATTGGCTGACGATGAAATATTGCAGGAATATAAAATTGCGCCCGAAAGTATGCAACAGCATGGCACATAAAGCAAACTTTTGTCGGTATTTTATTTACTCCACTTAATAGATATGACGCTGAGACTCTGCTGCTGAGGAGAATATGAGACGATATAAAGTTTCGTGATACTAATGCTTTCGACATAGAATGTTATGTGCAAATTTTCAACGTGAGATAGCCATAAAGCCATTTAAAATATCGCAAAATAACACTTAAATTATATCGACTACCCCAGATCAAGTCTAAAGTAATTAAGTGCTTATCTTAACGTTTGGCTTTTGGATTTATGTTATAAAAATTTAATTAATGGTTTTTTAGGCAATTGATGAACGTACATTGCAACTTAAAATTAGCAAAAAAATTTGTTTTTGTTTTTAAAGCAATTTAAAATCTCTGAAATAGTTTCCAAGTTTTCTGAAGTACACACAGCGCTGCATTTTATAATTCATCTTCCGGCTTTAAGAAAAAAGAATAGTATTTTGTAAAATGCCATCTCACAAAAACATATAATTTTAGTATTTTTGTATGTTTTTGATATATAAAACATATTTTGACCACCCGCAACTAAACTTGAAACCCGGATTTATTTTAGATTACATGAAAATTGTGTAAAATGTATTTAATGTTCTGCTCAATCATTATTGTTTTATTCACAAGGAAATTGAAATACATAGGCTAAGAACAATTAAATTCTTTATTTATTCCATTTACAGTAACTTATCGTCATAATTAACTAACTATTTGCTCATAATTTCGCAAAGAATTATACAAATCTAAGAAAGTACTAATTTAAGTAAACAAAAACCATATCACAAACGCAACTGGCTTTGCAGTCCTAAACAAGGTCGATTAAACTCCAAAATGCTTGACACCAAATTTGTATTGTTGATTTTTTGATACACAGAACAGCTGTTGCGAATTTGAAGGCCTCATAATATATTGAACACCGGCTCATATTAACTTAATGCAAATAATGTACAATAGCTATAAGATATTTATTTTAATTCTAAATAACATCTAGTGACGTTAAATGTTGATAGCAGAACAGAGGTATAAAAAGCAACGAAAAATGTTTAATGCAGCATTCTTTATTCAAAAGTAACTTAAAACGTTTGGAATTTAAAAAAAATAAATAAATAAAGATGAAAATCTATATTTTACTTGTATTGGCTATTATGACGCTTTTCGCAACTGTGGCACAGAGTCAATCTGGCCGAAGAAGGACATGGAGTGTCAATCGCACTAGATTTAGGCCCAACGCTAACAACCCAAATTTTAACGATGATGACGGAAACTATTTAAATTTAATCAACACTCTGAGAAGAAACAGAAATAGAAGAAATCAAAGGAGTGCAATCGGCGCGCGAACTAATTCCCGCAGCGACAGCCTCAATGGGAATAGCAGCGACAGTCCCTAAGCTAAGCAACTTCACTTGTACATAGAAAATGAACCTAATAAATTTAAAAGAGATTTTTAATAACGATTATATGTTTTAATTAACTGTCAGTTAAGCATAAGTGACAGTAAATAAGCTGTCTACGAAATAATTAGGTAATGTGTTTGGAAAAAAATAAATTATTTTATGATTTTTTAAGAGTTAAGTTTTTTAGGTTCGCAGCACTGGTTAGTAATGGCATCCAAACGTCATCTGTCAAAGTGACAAGTTGTCAGTATACTCTGCCATTTAATTATGAAAACGAGCAACGATTGCAAATTATTGAAATTTATTATCAAAATTCGTGCTCTGTGAAAAATTTACACCGTTTGTTATGACCATCGTCATAATCGACCTGGATCAACGGATACGTAAATAAGAAAAACTGTCGCATCTGGAGTGATGAACAGCCACATGCCATACAAGAATTACCGATGCATCCCGAAAAAACGACAGTTTGGTGTGGTTTATGGGCTGGTGGCATCATCGGTTCATTTTTCTTCCATTTTTGGACCTTCCGAATGGACCATTTGAAACGGAGCCGCGGACAACATTTACATGAAATTGTCTTTAAAACGTAAATGGCAAAGGCCTATTTATTAATACAATAAAAACTTTGAATATGTTTAGCAAATTTTAGTGTTTTATTTGATTTTTAAAAAAACTACGCTTAAAAAATCACCCTTTACATTCAAGAAAATGCTTTTTATAATATTTTTTGTCTTTCGCATGCCCAAAAAATTTAACATAATTGAAAATTTGGCTTAGTGCAGCATAAGGAGCTCTTAACTCAAATGATTTATTTCGATTCACTTGCATTAGTCTGCAATGAAACATTGATTGGGTTATCGAAATGGATAATAAAAAAGAACGTAGACATTGATGCAAATCATGAAGATTTGAATTGAGAATTGAAATCAAACAATTACATTTGGCATAATATCCTTGTTAAGTGTATGTTTGACTAAATAATATGTTAATATGGTTTAATGTTGATGTCTCTGCAGTTACTTGGCACAAATTCAATTGCATATTTGATTCCCATGAAATGATGTTCATGTCAACTTTTTGTGTTACTATCAGCAAAAATGTACATACGTACATCACTTCATAAGACATATTCAAGGCTTTTATTACAATGTGGCTGGCATAGTAATGCAAAAGCCCAAGTGTTGATGGTCTAAAAAAAAAAGAAAACTGCACATAAGCAGTTTAGTAATAAGCCCAAGTGGCAGCTATTTAAAATCCTAACAGTGGCAGCCTTACATGCAGACAGACAATCTCAGCTTAAATGGGTATATAGATCAGACGACAGCACACAAATGCACAAAGCCAACGCAAAGTTAAATGCAAATCATGTCAAAGCAAAGCAAGGCAAAGTATAGCCAAGGAAATAAGCAAAACAAAAAAAAAAAAGGCAAGGCTAAGCAGAAATGCCGCCAATTACGAATATGGATTATAATTATTTCAGGGCCAAGACCTTGATTTTCAATATTCGCTTTTCACTTGCCTAGAGTCGTGGCTAAGTTAGTACAGCCAATGACATTGTATGTGTGTGAGTATGCGTGTGTAAGAAAAAAAAAAGAAGAAAAGTCGAAGAAAAATAACATACTCACATGAACCAAATTTCAAGGGACACTTTTGTATGTCCATGGGAAAATCGGCCAGATTCATTGGACAGCCGGCTTTGATAGTCAAACGACTTGAGTAGAGTATGCGTCCGTTCTGATAGATGCGCACGAATTTATTCGGTGTGGTTATCGTATGCAGATAGCTTTGCTTGCCATTGTAGAAGTATGTGTCCGGCTTCCAGATGCGCGCCAACATTGAAACGCTGAGCGCCAAGGTGTCCTGTGCGCCCTCGAATGCCAATCTCTTGTCCACCCAGGATTGACGAAAATAGCAATCCATTGAGTACGTCTGCAATAACCAAAAAAACAGGTGCAACATGATAAAGTAGATCGACAAATCTGTAGCTTACAGAACATAACGCATGTATATAAATATATACATTTTTTTTATTTACCATATCAACCTCAGAAATGGGACCCATGCTGCGCACCATAATATCAACTTCGACCGTGGCAGGTGGACCTAAGAAAGTTTAAAAAAAAAAAATAAGCTTACTTACGTTAAGTTATATGCGTTTTATTGCTATGATGTGCATACAGTAATCACACGCTAAGTTGCGCTTTTGTTTGCCATTTGCATGTGCCCTATTGAAACTTGTGCTGAGCAAATCATACAGCAGCGCAAACAAACCAACAAACAACACACATGACTAGGCATTTTTATGCTTTTTCTATATTTCTTATTTTTAAGTTTTATAATTTTTTTTCTTGTTTGTTTTTTTTTGTTTCAATAACCGCTTAAATATTTTCTGCCTAGGCACACACTTTTTAATGACTTTGTCGCCTTGTGTTGAGCCAAAGCCTGCACATGTGTGCGTGTGTGTGATGTGTGGCCACGCAACGCGAAAGCCTACAAACACAGGCGGAAAAAAGCTCGCGGCAACCATTTTTTAATGAAGTGTTAAGCAAAGCCAACTTAGTTTGCTCTAAGTGCAGCGCAGCGCCGTAGAGGCACTCATAAGGGTTTGCGTATAGTTTAAGATGGTTTTTTTCTTTTGTTTTTTGTTTTTTATTCTGCTTATCCAGGATAATCAGTTTGAGTGCTGCGTGTATATATGTAAGCGAAGGGTAAGCAGCAGCAGCATGTGATGCTGTTTAAATTGCAGTAAATTTTTCAAGTTATTTACATTTGATTAGTGGCAAAAATGCGTCAATACGTTGCTTTTTTGGCAGCAGCCGTGGCTCTTAGGCCATTTTGAAAATTGTGTCATGGCAAGAAAAAGCAAAACGACAGCAATGAATTTAACATTTGCTCAGCACTACAAAGCTACGCATTCATGCAAATTAGTTGGCAACGCGGTAATTGAAGCAGACAAACGCACACACACATATATGTATTTATGTGTACATATGCACGGATGCGTTGCAAAAGTGGCGACAAAACGGAAATACTTAAAAGCGGAAACGGATGTCTTGTGGCGTCAATACGTTTTTTGCTTAAATTTCGAGAAATTTTGCATGTTTTACTTGGTTTTCTTGTTTTTTTTTTTTGTTTTTTTTTTTTGTCAATATTTATTATTGCTGATTTCTTGCGTAAGTTGTTTAGAATGTTTGTTGTTTTTGCTATTTTCTATTTATTTTTTTTTTTTACACTTGTTCCGTTTACTGTCAGGTAAACAAGTCAACGCTTTGAGCAAAATTCTTGTCAGTCAACATTTCCGCTTCATTTAACGTTTCCGCTTTTAAGCGGCGGTACAAAATTATGTCGCGAATTTGCCATGCCGCATAAGTTTGGCAGCTGTACTCGTACATGTCAGCAATATGCGCTTAAGTATGCCATGCAGAAGAAATAATCGAAATCGAAATTGTGCACAACTAAAAACAAAATCTATATAATTTGACGGCAGCCTAGATTTAGCTTCCCTGCTACGTTAATATGGCGGAAAAGGCATATGTATGCAAAAATGCGTTGCCATTGATTTTTCGACTGCATTTGTTTATATATGCGAGGATACACGCATAGAGCAACTAACTGGCATATGTGTTGAGCATTAAATGCATAACAAGCATGTGCGAACATATTTGTGTGTATAGGTGCTTATGTACTTACCACCAAAATCTGGACGTATGCTGTTGTCATAGCCCCGCAGCAAATTATCCAAGAGTTCGGAGATATTTGCATGATTATTGCTCTGCGTCAGACCGCCACGTCTCGGGTAGCCCACACCGCCATAGCCATAGCTGCCAATATGATGCAGATCGCCGCGGCCACGTATGCTGCTGGCTGAGGCCAGACTGAACGTGGCTGGTGTGGGCCAGAAATTCATATAGAAGCCAAACATCAGCAGAAGGCAATTAATCAAAACTTTAAATATGTGCAGAGTCAAGCGTTTTAACTGTTGTTGTTGTTGTTGTTGTGGCTCTTGTTGTTGCTGTTGTTGTTGCGAGTGTGTGGCACTGTTGTCATTCGTCTCAAGTGCGCCGGATGTGCACATATTGTTGTCCTTTTATTGGCGTTGTCTTCTTTGCCGTTTGCTGTTGTTGTTGTTGTTATAATTTTTATGCTAATAATGCTGCTGTTCAACAATTTTTAGACAATGATTTTTGCTGCTGCTGCTGCTGCTGTGTAGTTATGCGTAGTTGTCCTTGTTGGTGTTTCAGTTATAATTGTTTATTTAGCAGTTCGCTTGTCACTGCAAGTTTTATTTTGTCCTTTTGCCTCTACGCTTGACCATTTCTGTTGCATTCTAACATTTATTTTTCCACTGCAGTTGACAGTTTTTGCTGTCCTTTATTTAATTTGTATTCTTCATTTTTCTAGCTTATTGCTTAAGCTTTGTTTTCTAGTGATTTTCAGTTGCACTTCATAAACGAAAACAAGCAACAAAAAAACCCAACAGAAGTTATTTACACTCGGTTTTCTTTTTTCTTAATGAACAAGAAGCGTTTTTTTTTTTTTTTGTTTTCTTAATTTGTTTATTTATTTTTTTGTTTTTAACATTTGCACTGAACTAAATAAAGTTTTTTTTTCCAACAGTTATAATCTGCATTATTCAGTATTTACACATTTTTTTTTAGGCTTTGGTTTGGCAAGCAGTCTTTAATAGTAAATAAATATAGAAAATAATATAAATATTGTCTATAAATGAATTAAAGGAAATAAAGAAGTCTTTATGAACGATCATGACAAGTCATATTATTTGGCATATGCGTGAGTATTATTTTAGAGACATTTGTTTCAATAAAGTTTGATAATAAATTTTATCCGCAAAAAGTTTAATATTCTTCTTCTGATATCCAAGATTATGCAGATTTCTTGTTTACAATTAGTTTTAAAAACTAAAATGACTATGTGTAAAAAATTGCTGATGTCAAATGCATATCTGTGTTGGTGTATTATAAAGCCGATTTAGCTAAACGCAAATCAACAGACAGCTGAGTCTTGAATTTCTTAGCCTTAACAATGCAAATGCTCATATCACACTTTCATTAATTGCCGTATTATTAAGCAAATATCACAACAATGCTGCGTTGCGAACAAAATCAATAAAAACTCGGATGCGCATTATTTGCTTGCCTACCTCCCTGCCTACCTCCCTGCCTGCCTGCCAGCCTGCCTGCTTGGTTTGGAGTGCATTTTGCAATGCAAGAGTGTTCGGCAACAATGCTGACATTAGAGACTGGCAAGGCTGTTGCTAAACAAGGCAAGCCAACAACAATAACAATAGCAACAACAGCAAAGCCAGTAACCAAGCAATTTATAATGCAGACGTGCATGCGTCTAATTATGTAAAGTATTCAACAACATCAACAACAACAACAACAGTAGCAGCAGTTGACTGTGCTGGCAACAGCAACGACACAAACATCATTTAATTAGGTCTTACCCACTAACCTAATTTCCTATAAACAAGCGCACACTCGCACATACATAGTTGCCGTCTATTGATGATGGCCTGTAGCACGTCTTCTCGCCTTATGCTAGACTGCTTAGTAAACGAAGACGCTGCCGCTACATTAGCCTCTCATTGTTGGCTATTATTATTGTTTTACACGTGGGCACATAAGCGGAACATTGATTTTTGCGGTATCAGCGTTGTACAACAACAACAAAACAAATATTTGTCGCAGCGATCTGCTACACGGATTTGCCAGTCTTATGTGGCGGAGATAGCCTATTGATGATAATGAATGATTGAAATTTTTCAATTAAAAGTATTATTTGCTTTTGCAACACACTTCAAATATAATATACAAAATATTTTGATAAAAAATTAAAATGAAAAAAAATTGCTTTTGTTGTTGCAATATATGGATTGGTTCCTTATTAAGTGGTCTAGTTAATATCGCATGTGGAATTGGGTCGTGTATTGTTCCATTTACTTTCAAAACCGGTAATATCAAATGTAATATTCAAAAAAAAATCTATAATAGCTGTTAAGCTTTCTTTATATGTATAGATCGCATGGATAAGCCCAAAAATATTTTTTTTTGTCTCGGAGTATTAATAACGATAATTGGGATTATCCAGATTATTGGAGTTATAATCGTATGTGAACATGATCCTACTTAGAATTGCTAATGTTTTTTACTTAAATCAGATTTCGACTTCAGAAGGATTTACGTATAATCGTGGGTTTCCTTTTTGTTGGGGCTTTATTTGGAGGATTTGTCATTGCTTATGGTGTACATAGAATGCTTTTTCATAATGACGCTTATTACAGTCTCGTTGCAATGGCAGCAATAATATGTAAGTCAAACAGAATTGTTTTTTCAAATTAAAAAATCTTTTCAAATAATTTGCCTTTAGGTATTTGGATATATATGACAGGTGTTGTGTACGCATATTATACGAGAACAACTGATGGATATTTCTGCTTGACCGCAAAATAAGTTGATAATTAATTATGCAGCAAACTCAATTTTTTTATTAAGAATGTTTGTATATTAAGTATTAGGTCCTTCTTAAGCTATTTTAGATAATTGACCAAGTGTCTATACATACTGTGAGTAACCTGGTTAGGTAAGTGATGCCATTTAGACGACAGGTCGAGTTCGTTGTTTGCCAAAAGATTGGGTGCCTAGCTACCTCCCAACTGGATGAAACCATTCGGAGCTTTTAATAAATCGGACAAGGTTATTGATCCCTAGTTGATATAGGTTGCCTATGGTTTTGCTGAAAGGAGATCCTTAAAAACATGTTGTCCTTCTGATTTGCCTTAATAAAGCCATAAATATCAATGTCATTTACTTGTGATGCCCATTTAATGGAGTCAAGTGAATGCTTAAGCTGATCCAATAAAAGAAAGTAATATTCCTTAAAGCTAAACCAAAAGTATAGAACTTACAACTTAAACAAGTGACTATATTTTTTACAGCTTTTGTCATTTGTTGCTTTAAACAAATTTTATACAGAAAATTGTT
Source organism: Stegana nigrithorax (assembly GCA_037044495.1). NCBI lineage: Eukaryota > Metazoa > Arthropoda > Insecta > Diptera > Drosophilidae > Stegana > Stegana nigrithorax. The sequence continues at coordinate 102,473 of JBAMBQ010001764.1, read as the reverse complement.
GCTTTTTTTTTAGTGCATATAAATACTTGCATATGCATTTCCTTTGGCATCTTTGCAGGCATCTTCTATTGTCAGCGCTATGTTAGCAGATGTGTTGGGGTTAAAATTCAACTTGAGCACGTTCAACGCATTTTCTCATCAACAGCTAAATTGCACTCAATTTTTGAAGGCTGCTGGAGGCAGTCAGACATGCATGCTGTGCACACGAGCTGAAATATATCCTAAGCAGCCGCCATCGCACAGACACAACGAAAAAAAGTTGCCCACAATACGGCAATGCCTTACATATATGCAAGGGTCTTACAATTTTAATATGAATACCCTGCATTGCTCCCTAAAAGATCATACTTGCATATGAGAAATAATGCAGCAATTATGAACTGCGCAATTAAACGTTTAATAGAAATTAAAGCAAAAAAAAAAAACAAAAAGCCGAACATATTTCATATTTTTTTTAAGTTATATAATAAGTTCTCCATGCAATGTCATTTGCATATAATTATTTAAAATGAAATTAGCAAAGTTTTTCAGCTATTCTTCCTGCTACTTGCTCTAATCTGCGACTTAATCCTTCGGCTGTAGGGTACAATAATATGTGTCCTTATTCATATGCCAACCGCGCATTTGCTTTGCATTTTCTCATTGTTACTGCCAACTGACAGGAGCTTGCGGGCGCAGCAGGTGGTTGTCTATTATGTGCTTAATATTTTTTTGTTTAGTTTTTTTTTTTTACTTCCTACTTTTTTTTTTTTTTGAAGCATTATTTGGTCATGTTGAACTTGGCGTACCTCGCCTGCATTTCTATGCAAGTCACAACGTTTTGTAGACTATTTGTAGGCTGAGCTCTTGCACAAACAGCGCCTTTACAAAATAGTTATGCGTTTCGGTTTTGTCCTTTTTATTGCAATGTGAACTTTTTATTTCTGCAGGCATCCACTTACATGCATGTCCTTTTGCATGCAGCTTTTTTATCTCAACTGTGTCGTTGTTGTGCAGGCGTGTGAAATTGCTATTTTTTTTTACTAGTTAATTTTTATTTCTTACTTGCATTTATTTTTACTTTATAAATTTTCTTGCTATTCAAGATGTGTGTAAAACCTTGGCGTGGTTATCAGATTAGAACACATTTGTTAAGTATACTTTGTAATATATTCATTATCTAAAATATGTAGATTGCATGAAAATCCTTTGCAGTCCTAAGCATTTTATAGCTCTTTTTTCTACATTAACATTTCTCATTGCCACATCATTGTTGGCCGACTACTTGATTAAATATAAGTGGCTTGCGTTAATTGGAATTCTCTCCTCCTTTTCTTAAATTGAATTTATTAAAAGTTTTTTTGCCCTTTGTTTTTAATTAAGTGTGCCATAAGTCCGTCGGATCCAATTTATTTCTTAGGAGTTTTACTGGCAGATGGGATTATGTGCATAGTGAAATCATTTAAATCGATGTTCATTTGAAACTAATGCAATAGCTAACGTTTTTTCTCACGTTTAGCAGCAAAAACAACAAAAAGAGAATTTAAAACACTTTTTTCTTCTTTTCTGTTAGTTGCATAAAATCCTACAAAATAGCGGATGTGCACGTTTAGAATAATAGTGATCAGCATTTCCCTTTTTTCTGGCACATGCACTTTTGATACACGAGTATGTGTTTTACTTACGTAACTAACGGTAATAATAGGATATGCTGCATTTTATTTGGCAATATTATCACTTAACATGAAAAAAGAAACAAATTAACATATATGTCAGCCTTTTTCAGCATTAAACTTTGAAACGTTACAATGCTTTTTTCAAAAAACGCATAAAACCCATAAAATGTATAACAAATTTCTAACTACCCTCTAAAGGCATTGAAGTCTTTATGTTTAAACCAGCCAGTTTGATTTTTAATCAATTCTCTAAATAAAACTCGACTTTCTTGAGAACTCAACATTGTTTATTTAAAATTACACACACAGTATGTATTCGATAATCCGAATCACTTAAAACCGGGGTCAACCGGGACTACCATACAACTATTAAAAAGGACGAAAAAAACATAAAGATATCAAAGAAAATTAATGCAATACTTTCAAAGTATATACAGGACGAAAAATGTCAGAAAACCTGCTTTTATCGCATTTCATACTGAGTCTGGAAGTCCCCCTTTTTCAAAAAGTATGAAATATAACGTAAGTATCAAGAGGAGAAATATAGTATGTAAACCAATATCAAATAAAGGTGTTTTATTTTTTTCGATCATCCGGATCAAAATAGAAATTTTCAATTTTTTAACTCTATTCGGATTACTGTATGATTTTGGGACGATCCGGATTAACGAGTTTCTACTGTATTTTGAATATTTTATGCAAATATAACCAGAAGTAGTTTTTCAAATTTGAGATTGCAATAAAGACATTTATTTTGCTGGTGTAGCCAAGTAGCAAAAACTGAATCTGCTTTAATTCCTTATTGAAAATTATACAAAAATCAGCCATGTAGGTTTCTTATTAAAATGTAATAAGCTTAAGCGCAGTTCAATGCGAGCAAGGGGTAGATGGGCAAAGGGTTAAGGTCAGAGCTACACACGCATATTTGTTTTCACTTTGAAACACGGTGCCAAGCTCTAATTGCCAAACCTGTGCAAGGCAAAGCAAATACGAGTATCAGGTGTCCTTTGCACTGGCCACGCAGCAGCAAGAGCAACGGCAAATGCTTGTTGATACACAAACAAAAACGTTTCAATACATTTTAAATATTAATGAACATAAAAGTAAACCACAGGCCAGCAGCAGCAGCAGCACATGGCAGACGAAAAGTCTACACGCAATAAAGCGACCGAGTCTGTGTCCGCACCGTGCCCATGTATAAAGAAGATGTACGCATTTTATGGGACTGCCGCTTGTGTCTAATGCAGTTAGGAGCACTACAATTTCATTTGCATGTTGAAAAATTCAAAAACTGTGCGCAATAAAAATTTTAAATCTGCTTTTGCTTAAATGAATTTTCAATAATTACAACAACAACAACAACAATGTTAGTAATAGCAGCAATGAGTGCCGTGCCGACCAATGACAACTGAAAATCGTTTTGCACATAAAATCAGTCACTAAGGCACAACACATTTTGTTTTTTTTTCGGGGTCATTTTAGCAAATCCCCAAACCAATTTAATAGAAATACGTATACGTATGCGAGTAAACTATAGACTTGCCTGACAATATGCATAAGAGCCATGCCGAGCCGAGGCGAGCATAGCAAATGGGCAAGCATGAGAGATGAGCAGGCGAAGTGGTGCCTCGTATTTGGCCACAAAATCTACGAAATTCAATTAATTTAAATGCAGTTTGCCTGGTTTTGGGGCAACAAAATGTTAAAAAGCTTTGTGGCGTTTCTGAGGCGGTCTTGGCAATGCTACACAGTAATTTTTTTTTTTTTTTTATTTATATTTTTATATCTTTCTTATATATACACAGCTACAGCTCACTTTACAATGTAAATCTCAAGAGTGAGATACTCTTACTTTGCAAGGTTTTACTTTCACTTGGAGTTTTTTCTTTTTGTATTTTATTTACACCATTTATTTATTTTTATTTAATTATTTTTTTTTTTATTTTGTTGACATTTTATTATTTTGCATATCTGTTTTTTTTTTTCATTGCGTGTTTTAGAAATTTTTATTCAGTACTTGTATTTTTTTGTCACCGCCACTGTTGACCGCTGACAGTATCCCTGGCCTTACCATTGCTGGGCTCTTATCTGTTTTCGCTATGCACTAAATGCAAAAGTCAGGAAATCTGGCAAATGACGTTGCTGGCTTCTACTTGAAAGCGCAAAGCAAAATGCTGCTGCAACGCTAAAAGAGACGTGCAAACAAAAACAAAACAAAAAATCTCTTAACACGCTTAGCGAATGCTTCAGATTGTTTTTCTATTTATGTATATATATATATATATTTATAACAGCAGTCTGTATATATTTTACATAAAAAATCACTAAACCTTATCGCCGCTTGTTTATCTCATTGGCATGAACTCACTCAAATGCTTTGACATTGCACAAACAAGCAAGCGGCAGGGATATGCGCGATAATACAAAGCCAAGTTGACAACACAGAGAAAAAAAATGAATATTAAATTAACATTTGCATTTCATTGAGGCCCTGCTGGCCAGTGCAGAGTGCAGTCAGCGTAACCACCGCCAGGCCACACTCGGCAAATGCCCGAGTACACAAAGTCCCCACATAGTTAATAGTTTGTTAATGATTTTGTGGCCACTGGCGGATTGGCGCAGGCATCTCGCGTATAATTTTACTTTACACGTATGCGTGGGATATGTTGCCTTTTCAAATCCCTTACGCTATTTAGTTAATTAATATTTTGAAGCAATGTTAGAATGAAATTTTAAGGTGCTTTTTTTTTTTTGTTTTCTGTTCGGTCAGGAAAACTTGTCAATATTTTGATGTACTTTATTGTCAAGGGTATCAAATAGTCTGCCAAACCAGCAGCAAATCTTTTAAGTGTTTCCTTTTTTTTCTTTTTGGTTTCGTTTGGGTTTTAATTTTTAGTGCACTCTAATGTGCTATAAAATGTTTGAGTATTAATTTAAAGCTCTTAATAGACTTAGCGGCGGCATTTATTTGTATTATATGTGTGTATGTATGAATTTTCAATGTTTCTAAATTAGGCAAATTTTCATACTTATTAGCTTGTGATTTGAGTTTTAAGTCCAATTATAAGCTTAATTGATTTTGGTTTCATTTTAATAGCAATTAAATATTCTTTAATGACCACATTGAATGTGTAAAGCATTGTATGAAATTGATTTTATTTATTTATTACCTTTCCAGCTTAGGTTTCCTTTAAACGTTCATGCGAAAGAATTTTTACATGCTTAGCTTATACTTGTGTAACCAAAATGTTTGCAATTAAAAAAAAAAATTATCCCTTTGCTTTTAATTTAAAGATTACTTCAACTGCACATCAAGTCTGCATGGTGACATCTTTCAATTTAAGTATCTGCTTAGAATTATATATCATTTGATCCTTCTTATTTTTGGTATACGTATATAAGCGTTCTATAAAATTCTAAGTTAGTTTGAAAATGAATGTGTCATCTGAAAAACGCGAGTAAGTTTGAATGTTTAAATAAAGATTAAAATTCTACAATTTAAAGTTGCATATATTCAAACAATTAATCGAACACAAGAAGTTACCAAAATTTCAAAGAAAAATTCTATGTATATTCATTTTATAATTACCGCAACTTTTTATACTATATCACAAAATATATAAATCAAACTGAGTTAAAAAAAAGCTTTGAATTATTAAAACATTAACTTACATGTACTTTTTAAAAAAAAAAAGAATAATAAAATGAAATCAATTAAAATTTGTAATAAATATTTTTTTTTATTATATTACACTTAGAACTTCACTTTAACCAAACTTTATTCGGTTTTTTTTTAATTAAAATTTTTGGAAATTAAATGATATTAAAATGAATTCACACAGTTTCACAGAACTCGGACACTTTTAATTTGTCAAATATGTTTTTAATTAAATTAAATGTAATTTTTGATAATGTTTTCAATGCTATTTGAAATTTCACTTTCACACATCGCAATTTAATCGAGTCATAACGTAACAACACAATTGAGCCACAATCAATCAAGTTAATACTATTGCATTATTATCCTTTTGAGCGGAATAAGCGCATCACACAGACGTCGATACGCGCCAAGCGCGCAACGCAGACTGAAACTGAAATCCTTTGGCGAAGATTGAATTGCTGGCTAGCGTCGCTGTCAGTGCGTACATGACTGTGCGCCGTAGCAAATCCTGACAGCATGAAAATTCCGAAATCACAACACAGACAACAGACAAGTTAAATCATGGAAGGGAAATCCATTAACACCGAAGAATGCGCTTACAGAGCCAGCAACGTCAGCAGACACGAGAAATGGCCCTCGTCGACAAAGCGACAAACAACGAAGTGGGTTTCTCGACTTGGCACGGCCCGCAAATGGCACAGACGGGTCGACGCAGACGACGTGAGTTTCATTCATAAATCCAATTGTGTCTGACGGCGCAAAAGGAGGCGAGCTACAAGGCGGCTACTGCAATATAAGCAAATGAAAATCGCATATGAGACGCATGCGCACTCTGGCAAAATACAAATTCGAAAGCCGGTACAGCAGCGCACACCTGTTGCAGTTGCTTGCAGCAGGGAGAGTAACGGGAACATGTGGGTAAGAAACATAAAAAGTCAATTGCGTTTGAAAACTTCATTTGTGTAGCATTTAAATTGTCCAAAATTTAATAGCACAAATTTTGGCTGTCATGACATTTAATATACAATAATTGGCCTTTAAATAAGCTAAGCTAAAATATTTTTTCTGGCTATGAGACACTATAAATAAGACGGACTGAAATGCAGTGCACCTAATTCCAAGCGAAATGTTGCTTCTGCAATTATATCAGCTGCTTCTATATAATTTCATGCAAGCCAACACTAGGCATGTGGCCATATTTCATTGTTGGTCCACACCAGGTAAGAGGCAGCTAATAAAGCCAACTTAAGATTTTCATTATTTTTTTCTGCCCCTAAAGTGGCACAGCCACTGGCGCGCATATTTTCGGCAGAGCTCTATACACAGTATATAGATCTGGAACAGCTAGACGCGCTAGAACGTTTTCAATATCGTTACTTTGCGGATAAGCTAACCAAGTTAGGTGTGTTCTTGGATTTGAACTGTGCACGTTCTGCAGAATTTATAAGAGCGGTAAGATAGTTGAGTTATATATAATATATATATAAGATATATCATTTATGTTTATTAAATAAAAACAGTCAAGTCGTGAACGTCTGTTCACGCATTGGTTTCACTGGCAACTCTATGATCAAGTTGGACAGCTAGACAAAATAGCACAACACTTCTCCAAAGCGAATCTCTCCATCAATGCAGATCTGACATATATCATGCCAAAAGCTAATCACAAGGACAGGCACAATGACAGCAGCACTTTCGTGCTCTACGATGTCTACAACAAAGGCAGTCACATAGGCGGCAAGTTGAACATAACAGCGGATCAAGAAATCACGTGCAATATCAGCTATTGTACAGTCACGCATTACCTCAGTGACTTGCATAAACGTGCGCGCCTGCAGCAACGTATGGACTTGAGCAGTGTCACCTTTCGCGTGGCCACCATAGTAAGTCTTAACCTTGCAAAAAATCATATACATAGTTAAGCATAATACCTGCTAACATAGGTCACCGAACGGCCCTTAACATTACCCGAAGACGAACTGATTGCCTATCTCAGCAGTGAAGTGGACTCACATAAGGATCCTCTGGTGCGTTTGGGCTTTGCCATGCTCAAAGTCGTGCAGGAAGTGCTGCACTTTAAGTAAGCTTTGACGCCGAGCTTCAACTAAATCTAATTCCTGTACTCAACAGCACATCACACACATGGTCGCAGTTTTGGAGCGAGAATGATTACATTGGCGGCGTCATAGGAGCTGTGGTCAACGAGACAGCCGAGATCGCCACGTCGCCGTTTGTGTTTTCGCCAGGACGCATGCAATATTTGAATAGTCTAACCGAAATAAGCAGTTTCCGTTCGGTGTGCATTTTTCGTCCTCCGCAGAATGCAGGCATCAAAACTGGCGTCTTTCTGGAGCCATTCACACCGGAGGTTTGGTTTGTCTTCGCCGGATTGCTGCTCTTCGCTGGCGTGCTGCTCTGGTGCATGTTTCGCATGGAGCAGCGCTGCATGTGGCATTATATGAGCTGTGTACCTTCGCTATTGACCAGCTGCCTGATCTCATTGGGTTCGGCTTGCATACAAGGCTCCTATCTCACGCCACGTTCAATTGGTGGCCGCATGGCATTCTTTGCGCTGATGTTGACTTCAATACTGATGTACAACTATTATACATCGATTGTGGTGTCGTCGCTGCTCGGTTCGCCAGTGCGTTCAAATATAAAGACCATACAGCAGCTGGCGGATAGCTCATTGGATGTGGGCTTTGAGCCCATACCATTTATAAAGGTTTATCTGGATGTGAGTTGTCATTGACCTTTAATGCATTTGCTGATACTTTACTTGAGCCTTAGTCACATTTTTTGTTTTTTGTAGTCCTCGCCGCGCCTGGATATACGCAATCTCGTCCAAGAAAAAGTGGAAACCAAGAAGGATCCCAGCTCCGTGTGGTTGTCGCCCAGCGACGGGGTTCTACGTGTACGAGACCAACCGGGATTCGTGTTCATATCAGAGGCCGCTACTTTGTATTACTTCATTGAGAAATATTATTTGCCGCATGAAATCTGTGAACTCAATGAGATACTCTTTCGCCCAGAAGGCGCGCTCTACTCCTTCATGCATCGGAATTCCACCTATAGAGAACTGTATAAGCAAACTGAGGTGCGTCTCTTGGAGACGGGCATACAAAAGAAGCATCGTCATTTTTGGGTGCGCAGCAAATTGCATTGCTTCTCCTCTAACTACGTCATCAATGTGGGCATGGATTATGCCGCACCGCTCTTCATTATGCTGCTGTTTGCCTACTTCTTGGTGCTCATCGTGCTGGTCATTGAGATTATGACAAAACGTTATGGCGAGCGCAGGCAAACCGCAACCTAAACTGCAAACAATGAAAAAATAAGCAAAACTGCTCCTGCACCTGCACAGCAAAACTGTAAGTTGAAAATATTGTATTGAGTCCATTGCTCAAAGGATACTTAAGCAGTATAATATCAGCTGTCACAAAATGTTTAAAAATTTAGCACATGTCAATGTATCGTGAAGTCTTCAATACGTTTAAAATATTTTTTTATAAGTTTTGCATATTTTATAAAGCCTCGTATGCGTGGCGCAACTCCCCTTTGCTTACAGGACTATAGCTATAAATGCCTGCAGATCCTTATTTGTCGCGTATAGAAGTCGTTGCAGTTGCAGTCGCCGCTTTAATAAAATGCAACTCTTGGCAACTTATAATTTAATTTTATATAATTTTTTTAACGCTCATTTAAATAGTTTTCTCATTTTACATTGTTGGCCCACAGAAAGTATAATAAAATAATAAGAAAATGTAGCTACAAAATTATATTATGTATACGTATTTTCCACGTCTATTACAGATCTTCAAGCTTTCAACAAATTACAAACTCGCAGTTATAATTATGTACAATATTTGCACATAGACGCTATAGACGACTGTGAACATTTTTATTGGGATTATCTGGCACATAAGCTGACGAAATTGGGCATTTATCTGGATACAAACTGCCAACATGCGGGAGACATTTTAAGAGAGGTGAGCAATAATAAACTTTAATTTCATGATTGTCTTATATAAGTAGACAAGGTTTATTAAGACAGCAAAAAGAAATGACTTCTTTCAAATCTTCTTAAATTATATTCAACAACTAGTAAACCCGGGCACAGACCGCTTTCCATGTTTCAAATTTTTTTCAAAATTATTAAAATAAACATTTTTTTTCCAGTATTCTTTAATTTAACATATGCCCCAATATAGATCATTCATTTAATTGCTTAATTTTAGCCATAGTTGCTACAGAAACATTTAAAAAATGAAAAAAAATGCTGTAAAATGATTTTAGTAATAAAAGAAATTTGATGTAGTGCGATTTGGTGAACAATATTTTTTGCCAGTCCGTCTTTTGCCAATATGAATAGATTCAATAGTAAAATTTTATTTAATCATGGCATCACTAATCATGATTTCATTTTTGAGCAAAATGAAAAGAGCATAAGCGAACCAACATTGCACATCCACTAACTTTCATTAAAATCGGTTGAGCGACTTCAGAGATTAACGTAAGGGAACATCTTAACATGTAAATTTTATAGATTAAAATAGGATAATCTATGTTTAACAACAACTCCCACAAACACACAAAAACTTCGCGACCATCAGTATCCGATCATGGGAGATTTTGCTGTATTAAATGGAAATACCTGCTCTTTACATGCTTGAACAGGCAAGTGAAGCACGATTGTATTCGGAACAATATCACTGGCTGCTTTCGGATCAGCACGCAGGCTTAGCTGAAGTCGTTAAAGCAGTTAGGTATGCTCAGCTCTCCATCAATGCCGACTTGACGTGCTTCATGCCTGTGCAGCAGCTCCACGAAGCGAATGCAAGTTCCAGCGACGTCGTCTACTTTCACACTTACGATATTTACAACAAAGGCAGCGAATCTGGTGGCACTTTGAACATAACTATAGACGAGGAAGTCGCCTGTAATGCCAGCAGTTGCCATTTGGTGCGTTACCTATCCGAGCTGCACACGCGCTCAAGATTTCAGCAGCGACAAAGTCTGAGCGGCATCACACTGCGTTTGGCTACTTTGGTGAGTTGCCAACAAAACTATTAGATAATTCCCATGCTAAGTTAAGAATTTCACTCGCTTAGATAACGATGCGACCGCTGACATTGCCTAGAAATGAAATATTCGACTTTCTGCACAGTGAGACTATGCCACATCTGGAGATCTATGGACGTTTGGGTTTTCAGCTGAAAATGGTCCTGAAGGACATGCTGCAATGCAAGTGAGTGCCGCTCTTAGCCTTAAGGATAATTTGGTGAAAATTTTTACAAGTGCTTTCTGTAGTTTTACATACATACTGAAAGACCGTTGGCTTCTCACCGATACGGTGGGTGGAGTCATCGGCGAAATTTTCAATCGCACTGCTGACTTGGGCACGCCGCCTTTTGGCATAATCGGCACACGTTTGAAGTATTACAAACCACTCACGGAGATTTCGCCGTTTCGTGCCATCTGCATGTTCCGCACTCCACCCGCGACGGAGTTGAAGGTGGACGCGTTTCTGGCGCCCTTCACGGCCTACATTTGGTGGATTTATGGCAGTCTGCTGCTATTCGCCGGCGTGCTGCTCTGGTGCACATTTCGCATCGAGCAACGCAGCATGTGGCAATGCTATAAGTACATGCCTTCGCTGTTGTCCACCTGCTTGATCTCATTTGGTTCGGCATGCATACAAGGCTCCCATCTGATACCACGTTCGATTGGAGGACGCATAACCTTCTACGTGCTGATGTTGACTTCGTTTATTATTTACAATTACTACACTTCGATTGTCGTGTCGTCACTCTTGGGTAGGGCGCCACGTTCCCATATACGCACCTTAGAACAGTTGGCTGACAGCCCACTCGAAATGGCTATTGAGTCCACACAGTATATGCGCAATTATGCTGAGGTTTGTGTCACAGTGTCACAAGTGTCACAATCTGCTAAAGAAATTAACGAAAACTTATTCTGCAGAGCAGTTCATTGCCGATTATACGCAGGCTTTATCAAGAGAAACTGGCCCACAAGCGAAATCCAAACTCAGCCGGGATGCCCGCGGAGCAGGGCGTGCTCAAGGTGCGCGATGTTCCGGGCTTTGTTTTCGTAACGGATGTCACAAATGCCTATCGATATGTGCGCCAGTATTTTCTGCCACATCAGATCTGTGAGCTCAATGACATAATGTTTCGTCCTGAGAACGCCATATACAGCATAGTGCACAGAAATCTAAGCTACCAGGAGCTGATCAAAATGAAGTAATGCCTTGCTTATATAATGCCTTAAGTCCTTGCAAAACTGCAGCATCCTCTTTATTTGCAGTGAGCTGCGCATCATGGAAACGGGCGTGCTTCGAAAACATCGTGACTATTGGATCCGCATCAAGCTGCATTGCTATGACAGCAACCGTGTGGTCAATGTGGGCATTGAGTATGTGGCACCTTTGTTCCTAATGCTCCTGGCAGCCTACATTTGTGCTGCACTGGTGCTCATCTTGGAGATTTCGTGGAAGCAATTTAGCCGCCACGGCTGGCAGCGGCAGCGTCAAGTGTAAATGCTGCATTCAGCAATATAGAATTGCACATATCAAGTAAGTAAGACTGCCATCAGAGGTCAAAGTGCACAGCCATTATGTCATTGATTGGCAAATTGTCAGCCATTTCATGCATGAGTCTATTTACTTTTCACTCTTGTCAGTTCACTTTTTTATTTAACAGTCATTTATAGTATGCATTTTGAAGTCTATTGTGGCGTTGACAAGAGTCATACAGCAACTGCACTGAAAGAAAAACTATGTAAAATATTTTGAAAACATTCAAAATTAAATTTGGCTGAAATTAATTTTTCAAAGCTATTGTTGCTTTGATCAAAAAAAGTTTTACAGTATTAAGTAAGCTCATTTATATGTTTTCTACACATATTTTGTAAATTTATGATTCGATGAAATTTTCTGTCAGTGTCATGTCTGCGTTTAAACAAACAATAAAGTTGTCAATTATGAACGTTTATTTGTTAACGAAAAACACGTTGACAGGCACAAATGGTTGGCAATTTTCTCATGTACCCATATTGCGCCTATAAATATGCTAGACTTTTTTCCACATATAACAGAAGGCTATTTCAGCAAACGTTGTACTATAAAAGCCAAGTGGGAGCAAGCAAAAAACCAAACATTTTTTTTTAAATTCGTAGTGAAGTGTAAAAATGTTCACTTTACAATTGGCAAATTTTATTATGTACAATTTAATAGAGTCGCGCATTCCTTTTGTTATACTTTTTCATTGCTGGCCTTTGCAGGAAGTCAAAAGTGTGCTAGCTGCTTCCGACTTAAAAACGCACTAACTAAAATTTCAACATTGCTTTCAACTTTCAGACGCACGTTATTTGCACAATTTATTAAGTGAACACCATATTTTTACTCAATTTGAGGACTTACGGTATGTTGACATGCATCAAGATCTGGAATACGCATTTCTGCAACACCCGGCGCCCACACTGGCTGTTTACATCGATATGAGCTGCGAGAATGCCAGCATATTCTTAAATATGGTAAGTTTTAATTAAATAGAACACAAAACTGTCTTGTCTCTTTACTAAGAAAACGTATATGCGCTCAATATTATAAAAAACTCTAAACTTAGACATTGATATAAACATACTAATCTTGATCTATTATTGTCAATGAGATAGTTTTTTTAGCTGTCCGGATTACAGTATAATTTTAGAGATGATTCAGATAGTCAGATTAACGAGTTCCTAATGCACTTTTAACTGTAAGCTCAAGAGCTTAATGATAAACTATCCAGATAAATGTGAGCAAAGAATTTCCGACATCTACAGGGAAGATCTGGTGACATTATTTTGCCTGCATAGTATTTGGCTTTTAGCTGTTCTGAAATTAAATCTTTGTATGTTTCTTAGTATGCGGTATTCAAGAAGAGAACCTCAATAAAAAGTCAATATATGATTAACAACAAATCTGCCGAACCTTACATTACAATTAATCCAAAATCCCTAAGCATACTTTAAGCATATTTTGCTTATATGACCTTTTAACTATCTTAACTGAAATGCTCATCTACATTTTTTGCGTATTTTGCCACAGAGCAGCCGAGCACGTCTTTATAATCAACATTATCATTGGCTCATCTACGATGCTGCCGCTAATATCAGCGACTTTCGGCAGCAATTCGTACACGCCAATCTCTCCGTCGATGCGGATCTGACTTATATACAGCAGAAGTGGGACATTAACGAAGCTGGAGAACACACTGACACTAACTACATACTCTACGATGTGTATAACAATGGCAACCACATTGGCGGCCAACTGAATATGACCATTGATCGGGAAATAATTTGTAATGAGACCGCATGCAGACTTCAAGGTTATCTCTCGGGTCTGCAGCTGCGCTCGAAGTATGGCAACCGGAACAGTTTGACGGATGTGACAATGCGCGTGGCCACCGTGGTCACCAAGTGGCCAATCACTCGGCCCGAATCGGAGCTGTTTGCATTTTTGCAAACGCTGAACAATACACATGTGGATAGCATTGCGCGCTTTGGATTTCAACAGTTGCTCATCTTAAAGGATCAGCTGCGCTGTGAGTAAGTGCTTCCTAATCATTTTGAGCTTTGTGTGGCATTTAACTTGGCGTGGACTTTATTAGCTTCAGGCTGACGTACATGGATTCCTGGAGCGTAAGTGATGCTTTTGGCGGCACTGTGGGCGCAGTGGCAAACGAAACGGCAGATTTGTCTTCAACACCGTTTCTAGCCACTGAGGGACGTCTGAAGTACATCTCGATCATCCTCGAGACGGGTGCATTCTATCAGGTGTGCATATTTCGCACACCACGCAATGCCGGCATACGCGGTGATGTGTTCCTGAAACCTTTCAGTGCCAGCGTCTGGATTATATTTTTCTTCGTGCTATTCTTCGCCGGTTTAGTGCTCTGGGGTACTTTCCTTTTGGAGAAACGTCGTCTGAAGCAAGCCTCTATGTTTGTGCCCTCGTTGCTGACGACGCTGCTGGTTTCATTCGGCACGGCTTGCGTGCAGAGCAGCTGCCTCATACCACGTTCCACTGGTGGCCGCATGGCTTTGTTTGTGCTGCTCTTGAGTTCGTTTCTGATGTATAATTATTACACGTCTGTTGTGGTCTCCTCGCTGCTTGGCTCGCCAGTGAAATCGAATATCAAGACGCTGGCTCAGCTGGCGGATAGTTCTTTGGAAGTGGGCCTCGAACCATTGCCCTTCACCAAATCGTACCTGAATGTGCGTAGCTGCAAAAGTGTAGCCTAGAAGTTCCATTTTTATATTTTTTTTAACTTACAGTATTCCAAATTACCCGAGGTGCATCGTCTGGTGCAAAATAAAATCGAGGGCCACGATCCGAAACGTGTCTGGTTGAGCGCCGATGAAGGTGTGCGGCGTGTGCGGGATAAGCCCGGCTTTGTGTTCATCTTCGAAGCATCTGGGGGCTATGAGCTGGTCGAGCGTTACTATCAGCCACACGAAATATGCGACCTCAATGAGGTGATGCTGCGACCGGAGAAAGTTATCTACACGGGCTTGCATCGCAATTCCACATACAAGGAGTTGGTGCGTCTAATGTGAGTAACCAAATGCGCCACAAGGTCATGTGAGTGTGTATTACTCTTTTACTCCTTTTATTGTCCTGTTGGCCTTAGGCAGCTACGCATGCTGGAGACTGGCGTCTATCGCAAGCATCGCAACTATTGGGTGCCCGCCAAGCTGCATTGCTTTGCCAATAGTTACGTCATCAATGTCGGCATGGAGTACGTTGCGCCGCTCTTTTTTATGCTCATCTGTGCATATGTTTTTGTATTTATTCTGCTGCTATTCGAAATCACTTGGAAACATTATGAACCGAAGCTGATAGCGGTTACCCATTAAATACGTCGACATGCAGACGCAAGTTTAAATGCACCCTGCACGCACTTTTGCATGGCATTAACCAAAAATATTATCTTAAGTATGCGACAGTATTTAAATAACAGAATAAATAAAAATGTTTATGAAAAGCAACACCAAAATATTTTGTATGCAAAATAAAACCACTTAAGTGCGGCCTCAGGTTTTTTAAAAGTTACAACAACAACAGCAATAAAACCCACGTTATGCAACCCCTTGAGTGGCGTTCATTCCCCTCCAACCTTATTTGGATTTTTGCGCACAGTGATTTTCGTGTTTTAAAATTTGCATTCCTAATTTTTTTTTTTTTGTTTTGCCAACCCAGTACACTTCGTTTTAACGTGGGTCAGTTTACATCATCTTTATGTTATGTAAAACACCCTACAAAAGCATTTTGTCGCAGAGAATTAAATCGAAATGAAACAAAATAATTTCAGTACACCTCTAGAGGTAGGCTTCCGATATAAAACCAGGTCTTTTGGCTTGGTAGAAGATCCAGAAAGTGTACTAAAATATTGTAGTTTTGCTGATTTTAACGGGATTTATTATACTGCACATTCTTTATATGTACGTTCATATGTATAAACAGTTTAGATAGAAGATATTTTTTTGGCATTTAAATTTTTTTCTTTCGCTTGCCAAACTTTATTCTCTAGTTAATACATGAAGCGTTTCCAGGCTTCGACTTAACCGCAGTTTTGTAGTCTGCATACAAGTGAAGGTGTGTTACATTTTAATATTTGCAACTAAAAGCGCCAAAAAGGTGTCCTGCGATAAAAGTTGCAGGCCGCAAATAATCGCCTCAAGCGATTTTTAAATTTGTTGCACAATACAGTTTGGCGGTTTGTGAAATTTAAGCTAACGTTGTATTTTTTATTTTCTCTTTTATTCCTTTTTTTGCAAACGTGTTCGCAATTATTTTTTTTCTTTTTTGTGTGCAAATTTACAAAAGAGAAAACGTATTCATACAAGGCACCCCAAGGCGCGCACATGACCTTGTTTTTGTAAAAACCATATGCAGCTGTTTGAGTTTTTAAATTTCTTTATTCTAAATATATACAAATAATATGCATTCTTAAGTTTCCTTGTCATGCTGTGATCTATCTTGTCGTCATCAAGTCAAAGAGAATGCGTAAATAATGTCCAATGTTAGCTTTTTTTTTTTTTTTTTTTTTATTTTATTTTATTTGAGGTATATACGGAGTATAATGTTAGCTTTGATTTATATTATTTATTTTTCCATTTTTTGCCTTTAGAAGCCTTTATTACTTATCTCTTTCTACAATTCTTAGAATGATTGATTGCAAGCAGCATAAGAAACCCATCCAAAGCATACTTACACTTACATTTTCCAGTAGCTTGATAACAAAATGCAAAGTCAAATATCGAGTCTATGTTCAGCTTCTTACAAAAATAATGACAAATTGCAATCGATTAACCTGTCATCAAATTAAAAATATTGTGAACGCTCATCACCGTCACATTTAAGTGGAATAAAATTTCAACTAAAGTAATGCACAGCTTAAAGCTACACTAGACAACTAGAAAACAATTTTGAAAGAGTCAAAGTCGATGTAACTAAATTCGGACTGAAATGAAAAAAGGAAATAACGTTTTAATTTTATCCAACACAGTTTAAACTCACAAAATTCATTTGAATTACTTTTTCCTTTTTAGATAGAATATAAGAAATTTCAAAAATGAGACTATGTTAGACTTCACTTGTTAAAACAAAATGCCTTCCTCATGCAGTTCATGTCAGTCCAAATGCAAATTGTAGCTGAATTATTGCCTCAGTTGCACTTGTTAAATGTCAATTTAAATTATTTATTGCAAGTCGATATTTTTCACAAGCGTTGTGCTGTCTGTTTCCAATTTGTCAACATGTTTTAACTTGCTAACTTACTTTCTGTCGCGTGGCTGTCACTTGGTTTGTTATTTGCACTGAATTGTAGCATTTTGTGACGTTCTCGTTGCATACTTTTAGGCATGCAGGTAATATGTAAAATTCATTTTAACAATTGTTATCACATACATTTAAGCTTAGGTGACGAATACAACAAGCGGAAAAAAAGACACAGAAACAAAAATAAAATTATATCAAAAATAAATAAACAAAAAAGGTGTTAAATCTGCACAATATTTTTATTTGCTGTTATCTTAAATTTTTAAAGCAGCATGAGTGGCACTATAATCGAAACGAAACATTGGAATATCTTACATGCGTATGTCGCTAAGGCATCTTAAAAAATGGCACACATCCACGCACGTTGCTTTTAACTGATTGTCTAGTTCTGATCGCTTTTATGTTTAGTGCTATTCTACTCCTCACTGATATCTTAATCTTTATACCAATGTTTGACATCTTATCTGTGCGCTGGCGCATACCTACTTTATGGTGTTTAATCTGGAGATAACGCCCGACAACGGGGCTTTCAAGTAAAATGATATGCAGCACCTTTTTGACTTGAAGTCAATTAACAATTTCAGTCACCATTGATTAGCGCACCTGTCGATTACAAACGGGATTTGGATATCTTTTGAACTGAACACGCTTAAGTTAAAAAACTAATAACCGTGTGTATTATTTTTAATTAAAATTTCATTTACTTTTAATATTATAAAGTTATTTGAAACTAAGTTGACTTCAAACTTTGTGCAATAGCGTATAATTTATTTTAGCAATTTTTTTTTTCTTCACTCAAATTGAAATTCAAATTAGTTTGACAAATCAGTTACTGGATTTATTTCAGTTGTACATGCGTTTGGAATATCTAATCTTTTTGTGTCTTTCTGAAAACAATGTTTTTAATTTTTATTGATTTATTTTTTAAGTATCTAGTTTAATGCTTTGAATCGCATTTTAAAATCCTTCAACGTTTTGCAAATATGGGTAATTTTTGCTGATTGTGATAACAAAGCAAACAGCAATTTAAAAGAAGTGTTATCCAAAAAAATAAAAATCTTGTTTAATAATTTGAAAAAAATTTATTTTTGTCGTATACGTAATAAAATGGAAATGTAATAAAATGACGTATACGTAATAAAATGACATAGACGCACTAATATTAATTTCTTTCTTTTCTTGACTTGCGTTCTTCTGTGTATATGCTTAAAAAAATGACTAGAATCTGACTGGTACTAAATTTTCAAGTTGCCAAACGAATAGCTTACAAAAACATCTTTACCCTTCTTATTAGTCTTTTGTATTATAAATACTTAATCTTAAACAACAGCTCTTAGGAATTCAATCAGCAATCAGTATCAACGAATATTGGCATTTATATATCCTTTACAATCCAACGTATCTTATCGTTAACCTTTTTTATTACAAGCTGTAATTATAAATCATCTAATTTATTTGTAAAAATACAAATGGAAAAAAAAAGAAATAAAATACAAGAATACAAGTGAACCGAAAAAAAAAAAACCAAAAAATAAAAAAAAATTTAAATTACTTTTTGGGTCTTCAGTAATATAATGAAAATGTTAAAACAATCACCTGATATTACGTCTTAAAAATGCTTAACCTAAAAACAAATACAGAAAAATATACTTTTCAATATGCATTAAAATATTGATCGTGACACAATGCAAGCTCACCAACACACACACTCACACACATAAGCAAGCCAAATTTGCAAGTATTTCTTTTTAAATGACCCGAGTCTTACGGCAGTCATAACTATTGTGATTACTTTGTTGCGACAGTTTTTTGTACAAGCTTATTTGGGTTATCTGTGTCGTATTGAAAATGAAGTATAAAATTTAATATGCCAACAATTGAATTACACGTGCATATCACGCCACCAAAAAATAAGTCATGTGAAAGAACAGGTTTCTTTTTATAATTTTTATAATTATAATACATATAATAATTTTAAAAGTCAGAATACAGGAAATTAGCTTGGCAGCAAAAACAATCGAGTTAACGAACTTGGATTAGACATAAATGTTGTTGTTGCTTTTGTCGAGAAAAAAAAAACTATGCAAAATTTTATACAACATTCTTTTCGTTTAAGTTGCGGCGAATTATTATAATAATTATTAGTTCGCACGAGTGAACTTAAAGTTCTTTTGTAATGCTGCTGCACTGCACCAAACAATTTCCACTATATGCTGAATATAACAAAAACATAGTCAAACACTTTGCTTACAATAGTTCATGTCAATTTCACCACACAGCAGTCGCAGACCACTGCCGCAAGGCAACTAAATCTTGTGGACTTTAATCACAATACGATTAAAACTTAAAAAAACACGTGCCGACGTCAAAAACCGGCCTCCAATTCTTTAATATGCTATAACTGTACTAAACTATTCTTGTTTTTTTCTTTTTGTTTTGAATAATCAGTCAGTAACGCCTGCGTGCCGCATATGGAAACCGCTATTCCCCATAGCAATATTGACCCCTAAAACGCAAACCTTGAAAACGCACCGTAGTAGCTGAGCGCTATGCAGGCTAAAATTGTAAACACTTGCCACGACACACTCGCACACACACAAACATGCATACACAGTCGAAGAGTTTTACAGCGCTCATTGTTGACATTCTTCGGCTGCTCTTCGATTTATGCTGATCGACTGCACTCGCGTGATTTAGATTAACTTCTTGTTTTTGTTTTTGTTTCATTGTCATTTAATTTTCGGTTTATTTATTTGTTCTGTAGCTTGGGATCAGTTGTGCGCAAGCAGCTCGTGCGAAACGTTGCGCTTGCTCTTGAAAACCGGAAGAAAAAACACCTCGAAAATAAAATAAAAACTAATTTACTTACAACGTATGCGTACAAAGTGCAAACACATAATTTAAAAAAA
Source organism: Stegana nigrithorax (assembly GCA_037044495.1). Classification (NCBI taxonomy): domain Eukaryota; kingdom Metazoa; phylum Arthropoda; class Insecta; order Diptera; family Drosophilidae; genus Stegana; species Stegana nigrithorax. The sequence goes on along the minus strand of JBAMBQ010001764.1, from coordinate 82,400 downwards.
AAAAACAAAAACATTGTTAATTATATCAGTAAGGTTGGTAATTACAAAAAGTTTGGAAATAGCAACTTTTATAAATTAAGAAACTAATTTAAACTTAGAAAATGAAAAAAGTGCAATGTTTTATGTTTGTTTTTGTGGTGTCAAGTGTGCCAAAAGTGGGTCAACAAACTCAATTTCTTCGATTAAGTTAATATCGAAGTGCGCCTCACGCCTCGCGTGCCTTTCAGCTGTTTGCTTTTAATAAGATATCGTATTTAATTATATTTTGTAAGCTTTTTATTTCATTGAGTATTTCACACTCGACAGTTATCGTATTTCACTCTACTTAAATATACTTACATGCAATAAATTGACATTAACTGAGTCATCGAAACGTTGTGATATATGTACCAAAAGATAAAATTAAACTGAAAATGACATAAATCTTTTTTCATAATTGTGTTACACAAGTAATTCTAAAATAACGCACTCATTTTTTGTAAATGATTTATTTATTTATACAATGATGTTATATTGTGACTCTAAAAGCTAATAACTATTTGTACTTGAAGTAACTGCTCATAAAGTGGTTAATTAACAAAGTGTGCGATTTTGTAAACAGATTTGAATATTTACGTAAACTGGCAATGTTTGCTGAAATTTAATGTATTTGATTTTTAGGAAGAATCCTACGTTAAGTGTTTTATTTCTAAGAAATGGATTATTTAACCAACTAATATGGACTTAGTTTAAGTTAAGCATCTGTAGCATACATTTTTGAAAATTATGATTTTTTTTAAGATTTTCTGTTGCAGAAAAGCATAACGAGGTAATAGTAAAATCAAAGTTGAACACTTATATTAATAATTTGATCAAAAATTACCCAAAACTAAAACATATAATTTAACTAGATAAATCCACAAACATAATTGTTTATTGATGGCAAACGTTTAGACGCAAAATTCACTTTCTTAAGTAATCAATTTTTTCTTTATTTACTGAAAGATCTGGGTATTGAAGCAAAGACAGATTCTTAAAGTTAAATATTTTTGCAGTGTCTTTTCGTTTTGATGTAAGCCGGCAAGGGCCGGATTATGACGTTAGCTAAATAAATATTAGAATAGCAAATTTTTTTTAGTAATCAAACATTCAAAATAAATTTAAGTTGGCATACTTAATATGAAAAGGCAAAACATGTTTGTATAATGCCATCTGAAGTCAATTAGACAATATTGTTAAACTGAAATTTACTGAAATTCTAAGAACTTCTTCAACATATATATATATATATATATATATATATATATATATTGAATATAAATAATATATGTATATGTATATAAATATATTTAGCATACATAATAAAGATCTTTGATTAATGCAAGTTAAGCTAGCATAATAAATGCCAAACATTGTTTACTGCCTGCCTGGCATTCGTTGAAATTATCTTATAGATACACTTTGTACCGTAAATCATGTGCACAAAGTTTAACAACATTACTTTGATTTCTTTTGTTTTTTTATTTATTTCAAATGCCAACAACAAAAATGCACAAAAATAGCGAAAGCACACGTAGACGACAAAATTGTTCTTACAATTGGCAATAAACTCTGCCAAAAGCCATTTACATAGCAATATCCGGCTTTGCTTTGTTTCCATTATTGTTGTTGGTGTTGTTGTTTTTTGTACTTCGTGCTAAATAGAATTTAGTTCCTACACATGTTAATTGTCTCTTAATTACACAAACTAATTGTTACAGAGCACGTTTGCTTAATTAATTTATTTAACTTCGGAAAACTCAATTCGGTTTTCTGTATGCCACTCATCAAGCCACCCATTTTACAATTAAAACATTCAGCGGAGCAAAACATAAAATGACGTTAGCAGATTTACATATTAAGAATTCTCGAGTTTAAAATTTATTACTTCATGCATCATCTATATAAAATACCTCTATATAAAAGATTTAAAAATTAAATAGGAAGTAAAAATTGTAATTTATGGGTGATACTTAAGTGGGCATGCTGATAATTTTGCTTAATTAAGCTTGGAACAAAATAATATTTTTTTATTCGATTTTTTGTTGACTTTGATAACTGAACCTTATGCTCTTCTTTTGATAATAGCCAAGCTTGTGCAGACTGTACTAAATGCACTCGAAATGTTTTCATTATTTCTTTATATTTAATGATTTATATATATATCTGTTTTTAGTTTAATTGAAAATTTTTTTTAATTAAACTAATTAAAATTTCTTATTTTATTTCTTTTTTTAATAAGATGTTTTTTTAATTTGATTTTTTTTTAATTAAATTTTTTTTTAATCTGTTAATTTTGCGTAAAGCGCAAATTCTATTGTTGCCTGCCACTAGTGTTTCTTTCATTTACTTTACGAACCGCCCTCGCGCTTAACAGCACCATACAATTTACTGAGATTGCATATACTTGGCCGAAAACAATTCACCTGTTGCCTAATATAATTATATGTGAAGCAATTGAACATGGTTTTATGTTTTAACGATACCGACTGATTTTATTGGAGATAAAAAATACGATGTATTTTTCCACAAAGTTTTTGCTTTGCAATTGTTTTCTTTAGTTTCCTAAGACACTTGTGAAGAGAATGTGCTGCTATGTTAGCTAGTTAATTAATTTTTCTTAGTAACTTTCTATACAGAGAATTAATAGAGCAAGCATAATTAAATGTCATTCGTGTAGTGTGCTCACATGGTCTAATGTTGTAGGCGCGTGTTATAGAAGGATTAAATTGTAAACGATTTGCACTTACTTTATTTGCCACTAAGTGTGACTGCTTAAGCCTAAGTCAATGAACATTTAAAATGCACAATAATAAATTCAAAGACCTTCGGAGCATACAATTTAACGCTAACTGACTTTCAATAAATAAAATAAAAATGTAAGCCAATGGAAACAAGAATCAAGTTCACGCCAGACAAAAACAAGCATTTCATGGTTTTGCGTGAACATGTTTTGCTTATTAACAAATCAATTAAAATATGCACGGCTTATTAGAATCGATTATTTGACGCTTGCATGCATTGCACGTGCTGAGTGCGAGCGAGCCAGCAACTGTTTCCATAAATCAATCAGACGTTGAACCGTTTGTGCACTCAACACTGAGTGGATATTCTGCTGACAAGTTGAGTAACTTTAAACTGTGGCGCAGCAATTGTTTGATTAGCTGTTATCTCTTAGCTTCTGTTGAGTAATTCCGGTGTAGTAATTCGTGTGAGAGATACAAAAAACTCTACGAAGCGCATTTCTCTGCAAACATTTTGCATGAATGCCACGCAGAGTCTATGCATAGAAAATTAGTTTTGAGTTATAGCATAAATAGGAGCCATGCTAATGCTAGTGAGGATGAGTGTGAAGGTATATTTTTATGCATAATTATTTATTTAATTCAAAATTCAAAAAAAAATTTTCAATTAATTTCTTGCACTTGCAGCGCTGCTACTACACGCCAAGAGCATGTCAACTGCATCCAAGGAGGCGGGCAACAGTCAGGCGGTGGTCGTCGCACCGCCCGTTGAGCCGCACAGCATGCGGCGCGATCGCAGCCTGTGGCGTGATCTGACCGCCTATTGGATACTGGGTCTCTGCAACAACTATGGCTATGTGGTGATGCTCAGCGCTGCTCATGACATCATTGCGCAGTTCAATGACGACGTAAGTAGCAGTTGCACAGAAATGTCAAGCCAATGCTAAAACGCACCGGCTGTTTCCGCTTCCACAGACTGGACAAGAGAATGATGAGGATGCGGGCGCCGGCCGTCAGTGTCATTTAGTTTCAACGGGTGCCATACTATTGGCCGATGTGTTGCCGTCATTGTTTGTGAAGATACTGATGCCCTTCTTTCCGTTTTGGGTTAAGTAAGTCAAGCATACCTCGAAGTAATGCCTTAGCTAATCCCTTCATGGCCACAGCATACGCATTGGCATTGCGGTGGCGTTCTCTGCAGCGGGATTTCTGTTGGTCGGCTTCGCCAATGCGGAATGGATGGCACTGTTGGGCGTCATCATCACCTCAGCGAGTAGCGGCATTGGCGAGACCACTTTTCTGGCCTATTCATCGAATTATAATAAGTAAGTGCACTTGTACTATCTGCACTCTTCACTCGTATGGAGTAACAATCACATTTTGTGTGCATTACAGAAACGTTGTCTCCACCTGGTCCTCGGGCACGGGCGGTGCCGGCGTCATTGGCTCACTGTCATATGCCACGCTGCGCTCGCTTAAAGTCAGTCCGCGTGACACTATGCTGATCATGTTGATCTTCCCATTTATTGAAGCACTCTCCTTTTGGCTGCTGCTGCGGAAACCGAACATTTTGCCGGTGACAGCTGTTGAGTCAACTGAAGAACTTATTAGCGATGAGAAACCCTTGGTGGGCTTCAAGGAAAAGATCTGCTACATAAAGCATCTCTTCAAATACATGGTGCCATTGGCGCTGGTCTACTTCTTTGAGTACTTCATAAATCAAGGATTGGTATGTGTACACGAAATGAACGACACGACTTGCAGCAGAATTAAAATTAATAGTAAAATTAATAATTTTTATAACTCTTACAGTTTGAGTTGGTCTACTTCGAGAACACCTTCCTCGATAAGGCAGCACAATACCGCTGGCTCAATGTGGACTATCAGATTGGCGTTTTTATTTCACGCTCCTCGGTTAATGTCTTCCAACTGAACAGAATCTGGCTGATGTCCGTATTTCAATGCATCAACGTGGTTTACTTTCTCACCGAAGTTATATACTTCTACACGCCGAGCATCTGGATTGTGTTCACCATTGTGCTGTGGGAGGGTCTGCTCGGCGGTGGCGCCTATGTCAATACGTTCTATCGCATGTCCAAGGAAATACCGCCAGGACGTCGCCAATTCGCCATGGCCATGGTCGTGCAATCCGATTCGTATGGCATTGCGTTGGCCGGCTTCCTGGCGATACCCGTGCACAATGCCATCTGCGCACTGCCAGCTGCTGTGAGAGGCGTCACCTGGTAGTGTTCCATTTAGCCAAGCTTAGTCATGTAGTTTAGCTAACTTAGTACTTATATACATACATACATTCATATTCATCTTGTCATGTACATATACATTCGTGTGTGCAAATGAAGTCTTGACAGTTCAAATGTGTCCATTAGCTTTATAATCATTTAATTAGCAACTTAGCTCTAATGAGCTGTTATAGTTTAATTTTCAACTCAGCCGAAAATGAAACTTGTTAGGGTAAGAACCTATTATGGGTTGTACATTTCGTTTCATTTTCGCTAGTCAGCCTTAAATGAAATTTGTCTGTCTGTTCTGGCAACTTCAATTATGGCTTAGTGTAACATTTCATAATATTTGCTTTTATATTAACAATAAATATTTTATAAGTTCTATAAAAAAATGTAAACGTAGTTTTAAAAAACGAAGCCCATTATAATAATATAGCAAATAATATATAATTTAAATTAAATATGCTTACTTACTAAACGCTGTCTACTCCTTGGCAAAGTGTTCATGTAAAGTGTTCAAGATTCAGGGTACGCAGCCCGGCAAAAACATTTTTGATAACTTGTCATGACAAACTTCCTTACTAAATTGTTTTGCCTAAACCTGCGTCTTTACAGCAAAACCCCCCTCTGCGCATTCAATGCTAGTTTATTAATTTTCTATTCCTTTAAAGCTGATCACCATTTAGATAGTAATAACATGGATTCTTCAGTCAATTGTTTTAGTTACATTTACATATTTGAATTTTGATTCAATTTACTTTACAAATGTCGGATAAATTCCTGTGGCGTGATTTGCTGGCCTATTGGATTTTAGGCCTATGCAATAATTATGGATACATTGTCATGCTAACTGCTGCCTATGACATTATACAACATTTTGAAACAGAAGAAGTCTGCAAAATTGGCATACTTCATGGGTACTTGGGTAAATACTTAATATTGTCTATTATTGCAGCACCAGTCCCAAAATTCAAATGGCGATAATACGACAAACATGCCGAAGAATCAGCGCATATGCCATTCCCTATCATCGGGCACCATACTCTTGGCTGATATACTGCCAATGTTGTTTTTCAAGACGATTGTACCCTACTTGCCGTTTTATGTGCAGTACGTCGGTCACTTATATTGCCACTTTTGGCCTTTGTTTTTTGTTGACTTTCGTATATTCTTAGCGTGCGCATATTTATTGCGATACTATTCTCCTGTGTGGGCTTTCTGCTGGTGGCATATGCGCGTCACGGCTGGGTGGCCATGTTGGGCGTGGTGTTTACTTCGGCCAGTTGTGGCATTGGTGAGACAACCTTTTTGGCCTATACCTCAAATTTCGATAAGTAAGCCAGTCTTTTACATATAATATGTTTTTTTTTTATGCTCTTTGTTTGAGTAGAAATGTTATATCGACTTGGTCTTCTGGCACCGGCGCCGCCGGCATAGCAGGCGCAGGCATGTACTTCCTACTAATGCAAGTTGGCCATTCATCGCCCAAGGCAATGCTGATCAATTTATGGGTGCCCGTGCTGGAGGCAATTGTCTTCTGGGTTCTGCTTCGGCATACATCCATATCGTTTATCAAAGATGGCGATGGGAAGCCGTTTACGTTTTTGGAGAGATTACGTTATATGCGACACGTGCTGATCTATCAGATACCCTTAGTGTTAGTGTATTTCTTCGAGTACTTCATCAATATGGGTTTGGTAGGTTAGATCGTTTGTAATGCACTCAAGCCTTTGGCTAAGCTTAGCATTTGCTCTTTGACAGTTCGAACTCGTGCATTTTAAGAACTTCTTCTTGGAAAAAGCCTCCCAGTTTCGCTGGCTACAGCTGCAGTATCAAATTGGTGTCTTAATTTCACGTTCATCGGTCAACTTGATCGAGTTCAAGCGCATCTGGCTGCTGGCGCTCTTGCAGGGCATCAACGCCGTATACTTTGTGACGGAAGTGACCATCTGGTTTACGCCAAGCTTTTGGATTATCTTTGTGATTGTGCTCTGGGAGGGGCTGCTCGGCGGTGGTGCCTATGTCAACACCTTCTATAGGATGGCCAAAGAAGTGCCCAAAGAGGAACAGAAACTGGCCATATCATTGGTGGCTATTGTGGATGCCTATGGCATTGCCATCGCGGGTTTAGTAGCCATACCGGTGCACAATGCCATTTGTCAAATGACCTGCCCAGCACGATGATAGAGAGGAAAAGAAGCAGCAATCATCTAACGTCGTTGCCTATTTTGCTATATTTAAATGGAATATTATGCTGCATACATTTAGGCATCACTGTTAGTAAATTTGTGATAAACCATTTTTGACACATGCCTAGTTTGGAAATTGGGCGTCAAAAAAAATATAAAAATGGAAACAAGAAATCAAATCTTATCTTGCCATAACGAGAGCACACACATTTCGTTTCAGAAATTGTACACAGAAACTTGTTGTCAGTCTTGAAGCGGCGCTCGCACATTTCTGTAGCGATTTCTTCAGAGCTCAGCGTCTGTTTCATGTTTACACTCCAGCATTGTTATTTTCTACTTATTTAGTTATACAATAAATAAAATGCCGTTTCGCTTATTTAAGTTATCAACAATTTTACTAATTTCGCATATTTCATGTGTAAATTTGCTACCAATGGGTAAGCAGCCGCCAAACATTGTCATCATAATGGCCGATGACTTGGTGAGTATTACAAAAATACCTAAAACAATATAAATATTAATGCATAATATGTAATTAAAACAATAATGGCTATGGATATTATGCCTGACAATGGTGTGTATACATATATACATATGCATATAAATATGTAGAGGATATTATTTTTTAGCTCCCATTGAATATTTCGAGTTCTTGCTAAAGTTACATCTGATAAGAAATTTTTCACCAAATCTGGCTAACTCGGGAAAGTCACATCAATAAGGGAAAAATGCAATAGATTTAAATAAAAAATTCAGAATTTTAACACTTGTGAGTGACATTGCCAAAACCTACTTAGCTCTTCTTACAGCATCAAATAGAATTCTCCAATTGACTTTTGCCATTACTCAATCCGTAAACAAGTCACGTACTTATTTTTACTCAGTAAAAATCGACAGCAAAATAACTCTCGAAATATTTAACGCTTTGTACTGACTAATGCAGACAGACAGACTTCAGTCAGCTGTCGCTGCAGCAAACTCACTCCATAGAGAAGCAGGTAACGTTTAGAAAATAAATCAAATCAAATCAAATGCTCATATGTAGATAAGACTGTGGGAAAAATATTATGTGCCGAACTTTGCCGGAGTATATAAAAATGAAAAGTTTGTATAAATCTTTTACATATTTGGTTTCTGCAGCATAATCTACAGCTTTGGGACACCCTTAAGCATACGTACTCAGAGAGTTTCGACAAATGATAATCAGCTAATTAAAGCAAAAATAGAATACAAATTAAATACAATAAAAATAAAGAATTAAATAAAAAAAATAATAAATAAATAAAAAAATTGTATATGAAAATAAGCATTGATTCATAATTGGCATGGAGCCACATTGAACTGCGGAATCTTTTATATTGAGCGTGTTTACGAGAGAAATCCAAAGCTTTTGGTACGACTCAACTTATTATGTGTTAACAATTTTCAACTTTAATTTAGGGCTTTGACGATGTCAGCTTTCGAGGAGCACAAGAATTTCTAACGCCCAACATCGATGCACTCGGTTACCACGGGCGCATCTTGGATCGTTTGTATGCGCCGCCCATGTGCACGCCATCGCGTGGCGCACTACTCACCGGCAGGTATCCGATACACACAGGTGAGTGGCTTGGCAGCCCGCAACATTGTCCTGCTGATAGTAGCTATTAGCTTAACTGCTGTTCACATGCAACGTCAGGCACTCAACACTTTGTTATAAGCAACGAGGCACCCTGGGCACTGCCTACAAATGTGACGACCATCGCGGAAATATTTCAGCGTGCCGGCTATTCGACCAATCTGCTGGGTAAATGGCATCTGGGCTTCGCCAAAGCGGAATACACACCCACGCGGCGTGGCTTCGACTATCATTATGGCTATTGGGGTGCCTATGTGGACTACTATCAGCGTAGAGCAAAGATGCCGACGGCCAATTACAGTTTGGGCTATGACTTTCGGCGCAATCTGGATATAGAGTGCACACAGCCTGGTGTCTACATGACGGATCTGCTGACGCAGGAAGCGGAGCGCATTATACAGGCCTCCAGCAGTGAAAATGCCAAACCGCTCTTTTTAATTGTCAGCCACTTGGCCGCACATGCGGCCAATGAGGACGATCCGTTGCAGGCACCAGCGGCCCTGGTGGATCGCTTTAGGCACATACACGATCCCAATCGACGTAAATATGCAGGTGCGTACGTTCAGTTTGTGTTTAGGAATATGCTCAGTTTGGCTTGTTAATGGCAGCTATGGTAGCCAAACTGGATGAAAGTGTCGGACGAATTGTGAGTGCGTTGTCGCGTGCTGGCACACTTGAGAATACCATTTTGCTGTTCTACTCGGACAACGGTGGCCCCTCCATTGGCCAATTCGCCAACACGGCCAAAAATTGGCCATTCAAAGGCGTAAGTGGCCACGCAGTTGCCAAGACAGAAAACTTGTGTAACGGTATATTTTTGAAATCAACAGCAAAAGAACACACCTTGGGAGGGTGGCATACGCGTTGCCGGCGTCATTTGGTCGACGCTACTGCAACAACGTGCGAGCATCTTTAGGCCAGCCATGTACGTTGGCGATTGGCTGCCCACGCTGGCGCATGCAGCGAACATAGAATTGCCCGCGGAGCTGCTTTCCAGCATCGATGGCCTTGACATGTGGCCACAACTCACGGCGACTGACACCGACAGTGACGATGTTCGTGCTGACGTCACGCAACGTGAAATTCTGCACGTGCTCGACGATGTCTGGCAGGTGGTCGCTTACACGCGAGACCGTTACAAATTCATCAACGGCAGCACGGCGCATGGCCTCTACGATCAAGTGTTGACCTATCGCGAGACATATGAAATCGATCCGCGTGCGCAGCGTTATGTCGTTGAGGTGCGCAACTCGGCTGTCTCGAAGGCACTCAGCGGCTACGATAAGCAACGCTTGACCAGACATCGCATAGAAAGCTTGCGTCGAGCGGCAGCCGTGCATTGTGGCGATGGCCATGCGCCGAAACGCGGCTGCAACACGCTCGTGGAGCCATGTCTATACGACCTAGAAGTCGATCCATGTGAGCAAAATAATTTGGCCTATGAGCCGCAATATGCGAATGTCATGCAGGACATGCGCTCACGCGTGGAGGCATTCAGGCGCACTGCTTGGCCTTTAGGCAATCGCGCAGGTCATTGGCAATTCGATACCATCTGGCACGCATGCACATGGACGAATTTCCTTGAAGAGCCTGCAGCTAAAAGTACGTATCAGCATGCCTAATAATACGTATTCAAAGGTTTTCCTAATATATGGTATATGTTCATTGATTTCAGCTGCACACGTTTGCGACTATCATGGCTTGCCTTGTGGTGACAAATTTTAGCGTTTGCGTGATATATTGGGAAATGGCGTACTCATTAATCGACCTTACCGAGGGTTGTTTAGTTTATTATTGATTTATATGTAAAATAAAAGCCAATACATTGACACATTTACCCATATGGACTTTTATTATCAACATTGTGGTAGACACCTTTCATGCGGTCGGACAGGCTCAAACACATTTCTAAAACATTAACTTGAATGCTGGGTAAGCACATTTTCCGCTGTAAAAGAGACAAGTTATATAGAAAATTGTTTTGCAGTCGGAGGCACAGGCACTGCACAAAAAACTTGTCAAATTTCAATTAAGGTTGAATTAACATTAATATTATAATAATTTATTTATATTATTTTTTAATACAATTTTTGCTTACGTAGAGTGTTTAAATATATATATTTATATTTCATTTTATTTTTGTTTTCTTTTTTTATTCTTTTTTTAACTTAGTTTTATATCATTTATATCATTGTTTCATCTGTAACACATATATTATTTTTATCAATGCATGTAATTAAAATGTTTTTTTTTTTTTTTTCATTTTAAATATATTTTTTGTAACATTTGTGTTTTGGTTTAAATACTAATCTTCACAAAGAAGAATGAATTATATGTTTATAATTCTTTAGTTTTAAATGCTTCCATAAGCTGCAGAAACATTTTTACAATAATATGCTTTATAAATGTTCATACATGCTTTTTATTAAATAATTTAGATTACGTAAAAATAGAAAACTAAAAAGCAAATATAAAATAAGCACAAAAAAAACGTACATTTAAAACCAATAATTTATATATAATAAATTAATAATAAAAAAATCTTCAGAATACATTAGTAAAGATCAAGAGCAGTCAGTGCTCACAGTGGTGCATTCCAAGAAATAATATTCGATGCTTGAAGCTGCGTTTTGGTGCTAAAGCAAAATGAACAATTGTGTACCCTTTTTATCTATATATGTAAGCAGCCTTTTTGGAAATTAAACAGTAATTAATAATTAGTAACAATAAATGGATGCACAATAATAGCATTTCTAAGAGGTGGCTTAATCTATACTCTTAACGGTTTAAGTTTTTTTAAATATTTATAATTATGTTTTATTTTGGTTATTTCAGTTTATCTTGAATTTATTTCGATTATTGTTTGTTTTTTAAATTGTTTTAAGGAAAGGCAGTTAAGAATTTCCATGAAATTTTAACTATTTAACATTTTTTTGCTCACATTTGTTATTTTTTCACTTTCTTTTTTTTTTTTTTTAAATACGATGATGTTTGTAATTATAATTAGCGACATACAAGTAGAGCTGGTCAGACAGCAACATGGACAAGTGTTATGTTGATTGCAAAGCAACTCAGCATAGAGCGGCTTAAACATTTGCTCTTTTACACTTTTTCTATGTCTTTTGTATTTTTTTTGTTTTGTTTTTTGTTTTTGTTTGGTTTTTTTTTTTTTTTTACTTTAAACAATTTGGTTTTCTTTTAGTAAAAACACATAATATGATTACTAAGTTTATGTGTTGACGCTTACACACACGCCTCGGCTTTCCGTTAGAATCTCAACGAATAATGTTAAACGTCGTAGTTACCTGCACACAATGATGTAGCTACTCTGTTGCACGGTCTTCTACCTTCCCAATTTAACAGATACTCTAAGTTTCAGAAGAAATGCGGCGGTGGTGCGTCTTGTGTCCATCAAACAACCGAATCCTTGCGAATCCTTTGCAAAAAAAAAATAAAAGGTTCTTAATAGTAATTTTTACTGTTAATATGATTTTGTTATAAACTTTACCACATATAATTCTCAGTTTGAGGTGCACGCATAACACCAACGCCGCCGCCCAGACGTCTGTAATTCATACAACCGCAAAGACGCCACTGATTCGTCTCGGGATCATAAACTTCGATGGTCTTTAAATATGCAGAGCCGTCAAAACCACCCACGGCGTAAAGTTGACCATTTACAACAGCCAAACCAACCTGAAAGTTCAAAGAAAAGAATTGATTTTTTTATGTAAAAACAAATTATATTGGCATGTGCCACTTACGCCACTTCTACGCGATGTCATCGCAACAATTGGACTCCAAGTATTTGTATGTGGATTATAACGTTCCGCAGAGGACAACTCCATGCAGTCATCACGCCCGCCAACGGCATAAATATAATTGTTGAAGACAGCGCAGCCTAAATGCTTACGACGCGTGGACATCGGATTGACGGATATCCATTTATTTTGTCTGCAAACAAAGGTTTACCCAGCTGAATGACAATTCCAAAGTTTCAAACAGCACGCAACAACATACCTTGGATCATAACGTTCGACCGTATTCAATGGACATTGCCCGTCCGAGCCGCCTATAGCATAAAGATAACCGCCGAGCACAGCAACTGCAACGCCCAAGCGTCGTGTAGTCATAGGTGCCACCTTTGACCACTTATTTTCTTTGGGATCATAACGCTCGACATGATTCAAGCATTGCACACCATCTTGGCCACCCACGGCATAAAGAAAACCATCTAAGACGGCCACACCGACACTTGTACGACACGATGTGGTCGGTGCCACATCACATGACCATTGATTTGTTTGCGGGTCATAGCGTTCAATGCTATTCAAATAGCTCTGACCATCATGTCCGCCGACGGCATACAATAAATCATTTAGCACCGCAACTCCGACGCCGCAGCGCCGTTTGCTCATGGGCGCAACCATTTTCCAATCATTAGTCTGTGGGTCGAAGCGTTCAACGGATGCAATGGCGTCGCCCGAACACCAACCGCCAACGGCAAAGAGCACCTCACCGCGTCGTGTCGGTTTCCGCGGACGCGTGCGTGGCCCCTGCATGAGCGGACGCTCCTGTGGAAGCAACAGGTAATTCTTAGCCTCGTCGACTAGGTCACGGCATGCCTCATCGGAGCGCACGAGCAGATCAGACCCGACGGTTCCAACTAGGAATTTTGGCGAAAGTAGAGGCAAGCGCACATGTTGAAGCACCTAAAAGAAACAACTTTGCTTAAAGGCCTGCCGCTGAAAATGTTATACAGACTAATGCTGAACATGTAAGATGTTCACAAGATGCTACCTACCTGGGCTAAATGCTGTCGTCGCTCAGCGACATTATACTTCAGCCACGACATTACCGCATTGAATACCTGCTCTTCGGAGCGTACATTCAGCTCATCGCTGCATATGATATCTACAAGTTGACCCACGGGCAACAGCAGAAACTCTTCGCTTTCCATGACCTCTTGGAAGTTATGCTGTGTAAATTTGTCTGCGATTCTCAGTAGTTCGCGACAGGAGTGCGTGTCGGCAAAGGCGCGAATGCCCAAGCAATTAGTCGGATCCAATTGACGTTTGAGGAATTCACAACAGATGTCCTGTATCTCGACGAGCTGCAATAAGCAGGCAGCTGGCAAAAGTGTCTGCACATTTGATTCTTCGACAATAATGTGTGCTGTGTAACAAAAATCGATAAGCAATTCCATTGCGTTTTCGTCAATGTCACGTATGGTGACTTCGGTCTGGCGCGATTCTTCCAATTCACCCGTGAACATAGCGCGAAAATACGGACTACAGGCGGAGAGTATAACACGATGTGCGAATATCTTACGACCACCAACATTTAACACGACATCACACAGTTCCCGATGACGACGCAACATATTCAGCTCAGAAAGTGTGACCTTGGGGTGTTTCTCGGAGGTGTGCGACAGACGCGCCGGTGATGGCGGACGATCCATTGAACCAGAACCGCCGCCAGCCGAAGCGCCCGCGCCAGCGGATCCGGGCAGCAAGGGGTCGCCCATACGATTCGCCGCCAATCGCAGCGGGGCAGATGCCCAACCCCACACCGCGTCTATCTAAAAACAAACAGAATATAACCTTAAACGGTTTTCCACTCCATCACTCTTGCGACAATTCAAACACAAAGCTTAAGACTTTGATAGCCCTTTTCCACCCACTTTAACTTTTTTAATATAATCGTTGTTATTACTTTTTCATTTATGCTTGTTGTTGTAATTGCTTCATTTCCTTACCTTTGCGTCTCTCTTTTCAATCTGAAGCCCAAAACACGACCACGACCAGCAAGCGGAAATTTTCGAAAATGCAATTTTGCTGATTCTCAATTCGACATTTGTACGAAAATTTGGTTACTTAATCGCTGTGAACAAAACAATTGCAATGCTATGCAAACTACAAAGTTTTCCTCGTTTTTTCACGATATTTTCGTGTTATTGTAACACCTGCTCAAAACACACCGTAACAGAGACAACTATAATAGTAATAAGCAACTCTATGCCAACTCGTTGTCTCTGTTGTGCATGGCAGCAATATCACAAATCTTCAGTGCTGACAAGTATATAAATATAATAAATTATATTATCAGGGTTTTCAAAAAATATGCAGCAATATGACCAGCATTCGATGGCACCACTTTATAAACAACGTTCACACGCTTTATATTAACTAAAAACTAAATATTAACAGATTAAATTATTTGTCAAATAAAACAATATTTTGAATTTTTTTGAATAGAAGTTTTTTTTAATCTTTTCTTTTATAAAGTTTTGGCAACACTATACCTCCGCCTTGACCGATTAAAACTCGCATCATTGTATGTTTGACTCGGTTTTTCTTCGAAAAATTTCTTGATACCTGAGTGCTAGGGGTTGTCTGCAAATCAAACTGTAAATGTTTGACCGGAGGCACCGCGTTTCTTGTATGAAAAATTTAGAAATTGGACCAAAGAGCAATTTACTGATTAAGTCATCAGGAAATAAATCCTTTCTCCAATGAGAAAGACACATAATTGTAAAACCTTGGCGCTACCTTCTTTCCTTATACCATGAATATTACTGGTCAAAACCATTTTGTCTGTCCTCAACCCACTGACGAAATTGTCGTGCGGTCCGGTCAATGCGAACAAATTCATCCCTGAGATGAGCAACATACGAAAGCAGTTTTCGCGTCGTTCACCTGTTTCAGTGTTGTTGCAAGTGAATAGAGTTTGCAGAGCACGAAATCGTTCTTCCTCAGTCTAGCGCATAGTAAAGGATTCTCTTATTATAACTCTTTAATACAACAAGAATACGAAATGAATACCAATTTGGTATTGAATTTCAACATTTGTGCAAATTTACGCATGTGCGGTGGAAATGAAGGCAACGTCAGTACGTTTGCCGTCAAAGGTGCAGGTTTTTGGTATGTCGGCTTTAAGATGGTCAGGGAGATGACAACGGCCATTCCTATAATGGTTCGTGGCCCATGGCCGATATTATCGGCAGCGGAATTCACACACCGATTTCTGTGAGCCCAAGCAGTCCAATGTTGTCACCACGTCATATTTCAGAAGTTTAGTTTGGCTAGGGAAATTGAGGGCTGTGCGTTTTGCGTTTATCTGTCTCTGCCAACTTCATATTTACAATGTGATTGTGTCTCCTCCTAGTCGCCCATTGCCGCCTTCAGCTTTGAAGCAGCAACAAATCGAATTGAAAGCAGTGGCTGTGCGCTCTTTAATTTTTAGAGCAAAGCACTAACCATGCACTTTGTGTGAGTGAGATACAAGAGTTTCGTGCTGTGCAATAGAGGTGTCAAACTATCGATGGTCACACCATCGATAGTTTTCGATATTTTTAAAAAAACTATCGATATTATCGCGATAGTATCGTCAAAGAAGAAATGAAAAAAAAAATCTTTAATGGAATCTGCAATAATATTAATTATATGTAATATGGACTCATTATGCGTTTACACAACTGTGGTGTATCACCTATCAAATTTTCTTACCGTCAGCCATCTCGAAAACTATACTAACAATACGCCTTCAGCACTACATGCACCACCCGCACAATTAGCACTACCTGCTTAATCAGCACCACCACCGAAAAAATGTAAAATTGAACAAAATTTAACTATTTTAACAAATAGAATTTTCGGAGGGGAAATTACCTGCGCATCGAATGTTCCATAGAAATTTTAGTGATGAAGTTCACAATGTTACATTACAAAGCGACTATCGATAGTATTTTAAAACCATCGATAGTGTTTGAAAATTAAAACTATCGATACTATCGATAGTACCATCGATAGTTTGACACCTCTACTGTGCAAGGTTCAAGGATCTTGACGAAGATTTACTGCAGTATCCTTGCCAATGCCGCTGTATGCAAGCATTTAATTGCTCATTAATCAAGCAATCGACGAAAATGACGATTGATTTTTACCACGTTCTTGTTTTATATGTCAGAAATTAAATTTTTATATTGAATAATTGCAATCTTAAAATTTAAATAAGAGGCCAAAAATTAAGCCTTCATAGACCATTTCTGTAACAGTGTATTTTGTTAAGTGCCCGCCGTCCAGAAGGAATAGTCGAATATAAGTTTTATTGTATTATTATCTATTATCTAATCGTTTAAAATTTTCTACATGCTTATGTACAGTGCAAGTATTAAATAAATTATGGGTATAAAAACTAACGCGCAACATCTGGATCCAATCTAATATCTCATTATTTAGCATTGTCTCAATAATAATCAATTTTGAAATTGTAAAAGAATAACAATAAAGCCATAATTTTTTTGTTTCAGTTTATAATTTAACTTCTAGTGAAATAGCGTACAATAATTCAAGAAGATCAGAAAGAGGTACATTTTAATGATTCAGACCTTGCACGTTAGTTTTTATACCCTGTACCACGAAATGGTAAAGGGTATATTAAAGTTGTGCAAAAGTATGTAACGGGCAGAAGGAGGCGTGGCACATCCCGTAAAGTATATATATTTTCTTGATCAGTATCGAAAGGCGAGTCTGTATGAACGCAGGGATCTCGGAAACGGTAAGATCTACCACCAGATTTGGCACCAAGACTCGCCCAATCCATAGGCATAACCAGTTTTTTTTTCGATATTCGTCCTATAAGCTATAAGCTGCCATAGGAATGATCGGCCGAATAAGTTACCAAAACCCTTTTGTTTTTCAAGATATCGTTATCAAATATACCTAAAAATCCTACAACCATGTCATTTGAACTAAAATTTATTGACACGCATTTTCAATATACAGCCAACAATGTTGATAGTCTGGCAACCCATTTGCTGACTGTACTTTCAAGAGCGCGTCAGCATTAGCCATCTTGCTTGCTCGCGCACCGTGCTCACTCTCTCACCCTCGCTCACACTTTTTCTCCGTACTATAGAGACTCGTTGGCAAAAATTAAAACGTAACTTGATCATTCATTCGGATTTTTTCGTTGCGAGCAGAAGCAAAGTCATTGTTCTTTTCACATTTTGGGAGCAGAGCACAAAATCTTGGAAAAACATTTTGTCTTGCGCTCCGGTGAGATTGAGCAGACAGTTAATAATTTCTGGTGCTTTTTAACCCAAACCGCTCATGAGATGAGCATATTCGATTAATACAAAAAAAAAAAACAATCGTATATAAAAAACTATTATCAGTGCGCGTTAAGCAGAAATTTAAGCGGGAAAATAAAAAAAGTGCAATAGAAAATCAAAGTGAGTGAATTATGTTGATTACATGTATTTTACAACTTAAAATGTTTATTGGAAAATTCCCAAAATCAATTTGTCTTGAATGCTGAAGTGCTTGCTATAAAATATATGTGTATACATGTACATGCGTGTCGTGTATGTGTGTGCAAACTGTACGAAATAATATGCAAGTTGAATTTCTTTTCCAAAAGCAAACACATATGCCCGATTTTAAATATTTAACCATTCAATAGCATCAAATATACAAGAATTGTTATTAAAAATATGTTGGCTGTCAGAAAATGCTGAATGGCTATTATAGAAATTTGTATACGCCAACGTTGTCTCGGTTTGCTCATCCGCTCGTTGCCCAAAGGGGAGCAGCTCTTTTCATACCCACATTTAACAAAAATAACAATAACTTGGACTCATTGTGACGTTTATGCTCACAAGCGCCATCTCTCTCGCACTCTCTTGAATGCGCATGTTCTCACAACGCCTTGTAGTGCTGCCAGACTGTGCTTTGACTTGTACGAATACTCTTGTTTAATTGTGGTGCTCTTTTGAGCATACAGGAGAATTTAACACATGTTCTTATTTCTAGAGGACTACGGGTTTGTTATTGCTGCACTCTCCTACGGAGTATATGAGCAAACAAAGCTGTTTACATAAAGAAAGAGCAATTCTTTGTTATTGTCGCCCGACCTTAGCTCTTCAGTTCTTATAGGATATTGTTTGTATAAAACACTGAAGTAATTTTTGTACGACTTCATTAATGAAATATGAATCTGACTAAATGGGTCTTCTATAAATGCATAGTTACGTTAGTTGAAAGGCAAAGGTTATCTTAGTAGACAAAAATGGTCCTTAAATGTTATGTTATTTTTCATTAATATTACAAACTATAAAATTTCGGTTCAAGTATAAATATATATTTATAAGTGTATATCTTGCATTTCATGACAGATTAAACTTATACCAATATTTTCAATCCAATAACAATATCGTCCTTATTGTATCTTCTAAATCTATTCAAGCCAATACGATCTGGCAACACATTATTATTAATCTTTAGCCGCGAACGCTCGATCTGTCTCATTCACGCTCTTGAGCTCACATAATAATTTTGCATATTTACCGTTTTATGGCGCACGCAAAGCTCCCCACGACAGCCCACTGCAACAACCACTTTAGAATCTTGAGCGGGTGTGAGAGCGGGAGTATGCGACATGAAAATAGACTTGTGTATATGATAATAAAGTAAAACACAGCAGTATCACATTTTCTCACTCTCTCTTCAACTCTTTGCAGACGACGTGAGCGTGACAGAGTACACGCGAGAGTCATCAACACATATACACTAGCATACAACGCGCAAGTGGTGCTGGTGAGTGAAACTTTTTTCCTAGATTTGGACTCTGACAAAGAAGAGGAAGCAGACACAGTGTGAAAGCAAACGTGAACGTGTGCATTTCAAAATTCAACGGAACTAAGCAATCAGAGATACTGTGTGTGGATTAGTCCATAGTGAAGGAAAACTTGTGTAATATACGCGCGGTTTTCCTAAATTTTAGTAGTGAATAAGAATAATTTTTTTTCGACAACGCAATAAAAAACTGTCGACGTGTTGGCAGCGAATAGCTACGTTAACTCCAACAACATCATTGGTAGCAACGCTGGAGGCACATTGTTGTTGGATGATACAACAACGACAGCCCTAATGTCGTTGCCAATGAACTCGTTATATTCCCTAACATGGGGCGATTACGGGACTTCGCTTGTCTCGGCCATTCAACTTTTACGCTGCCATGGCGATTTAGTCGATTGCACTTTGGCTGCAGGCGGAAGAAGCTTTCCAGCGCATAAGATCGTCTTGTGTGCAGCATCGCCTTTCCTGTTGGACTTGCTCAAGGTAAGTGCGATTTTAATTAGTTTTCTTAAGTGTCAGATTATCTATTCCATTCATAAAATATTTTGCGCCAACAATGTATCCATTAACATACAAACAACAACAGAGACAAGAGTGACTATGTTGATGAGTACAGTTCTTGTTTGTAAACAGAGATACGAAAATTTCTTTGCAAAATGGGTTAAAATTAAATGGACACACGTATATTCAATATACCTACAAACATACATATGAATAGAAAATGCTACTCTTCAACTCTCACTCGGTTCAACATACCAACATACTAAATATGTGGTGCTCAGCCTCTTTAAGCTCAGTTCTACTCTACACCGCTATGCCACCTCTTTAAATATTCGAATCGACTGACTTGACTGACTGGCACTCACAAGCAACTACAGCGGTAGCAGCAGCCGCGCTACAATAGCAACAACAACAACCGAAATTGCAGGGACCGCCGATTGTTGCTGCGCGCTCAATAAATGACAATGAGTTTCATTTTATTTACTTTTATCTGCTTTTTTGGTTACTCGCATGCTCGCATTGCTGCTCCCACATGCTCCAAATGAATAGACCTCTAGAGATTTCTTTACAAGCAAGCAACTGACCAACAGAGGCAAGTGAGTGCGGCTCCAAGACGCACTCACTTCATAAAACCAGTACTCGCAAATGGTTTTACCACAAAAATGAAGTGTAGTAAAGCAAAGAAAAACAACAGAGCGTCAAATAAATTTATTGGTTAAAAATAACTTTTAATGTGAGAAAGCAAAAAAAAATATTTTCAAAAGTTTAAGGTATACCTAAAAGCCAATGAAATTCATGCCAAATCACGTTTGCCGCTGACTGAGCGTACAAGAACGAGTGCGCTATAGTGCGCTCATCACTTGCATTACAAAGGTGGGTTAGAGCAAGAAAGGAATATCACAAGCGCATACAAGAGCAAGCGGACGCTTGATAAGCAAAATAAAAAAAATAAAACAACAAAAAATATACGACCTCTTTACGTGTTTCTACTTGTGTTTGTATATTACTCGCTCGTTCGATGTACTCGCTGATATTCTATTGTGGTGTTCATATAAGCTCGTTCGTTAATTTTTTTTCAGGTTTTTTTTTTTTTTTTTTCTGTATGTTTTTATTGTTGGCATGTGTTGTATGTGCCAACGGTTGTGGGGCAAAGTGTCGCTTTGAAACTTGGCGCGTTTGCTTGCATGGCAATTTTTTTTTAATATACCATTTCAGTAATTTTTGTTTTATTTGTACGTTGTATTTCAGTACATAGAGTTGACTGCTCATGCTCAGTGCGCGTGTGTATACATATATCAACATACTTATAAGCATGTTTTGACGAGGTGCTTTTTGCGATTTGTTGCTAACTTGAAGAAAACAACCGTATATTTTTTTTTTGCTCCATTGTCGCTGACAAAGCTATGTCATTAATTGATTTCAAAGTGGGATTTAATTATTGTTTTGTATTAATGCAAAGGAATTTCACAGCTGAAAAATGTAAACAGAGCGTAGTAGTATTACGCTCCTATAAAAATAGCAACAACAATGAAAACAGGAAAATATGAGTAGGGCCGCTCAGAGTAATGTCAACCGAAAATAATCTCTGAACTCTAGACGTCGACGTTGATGAGGGAAAATAACCAACCAGCAAACCAACCAACAAGCGAACCAAAAATCTAAATTTATACTCTGCTGATCTCATCATTACTCATACCAGAACAACTCTCACCAAAGCCACATTAAAACACACTCACACATACAGATAGTCTGCCACAATGTTCACAATTCCAAAAAACACTCGCTCAAAATGCAACTCTGCCTCAATGTGCTCAGGGAGGATAAAAGAAAAAATCGATGAGCGTTATGCGTAGAGAAAAAAAGTATAAATACAATACAGAAGAAGAAGAGGTTCGTAGCAATGTAAAGTTCAAAGAGCAGCATCATGAGCGAGCGGGCGCAAAGGAAGAGATTTTGATGTTTTCAGCTTTTACAGGCAGATAATTAAAATATTTTTTTAAATTAGAAAAGAGCAAACAAAATTTTGCCCATTGGTTTAAAATACTGTTTTTACGAATTGTCAAGTATATTTGTAATTATTTTTTTTAAAGACAAAATTAAACTGTAAACCGGCATCTGGTGCTGCTCTTGCGTCTGTGTCCGTTGATATTGCGCTCGCACACGTTCATTTTCTCTGTTTTACCTACAATGAAATTAATGTCGCTCATTCTTCTCGTACTTGGCAAATAATCAGGAGATGACAATTTGTAGGTGTTGGTATGTTCTTAAATGCAGCATCGCTCAAATTTCATTTTGTCTTTTGCTCAATCATCTACAAGTTTTTACCGTAATCTAGACTGAGCGCAAAAGCCGGTTGCCCAAAGTTATCAAAGTGTTGGTGCTCCTGTCGAGAGTCGACGGCTTGTTGCATAGCATGACAACGACATCTCGCTACATGTATATAAATGTATGTATGAATATAGTAGACCATCATACTTTCCATGACGCTCTTATTTATAATCTCATAGACTCTCCGTCCGTCAACGTCTGACCCATAATGTTTGAGTACACGTTTTTGTATATTTTTTTGCTCAATTATTTTTGAGTCTTTTTTTTTTTTTTGTTTGTATAGTTTTGTTTTTGCAGATTGGTTGTTATTGGTGCTTACACTCTTCTCTCCGCTCTTGACAGTTAGTTATAGGCATTTGTACTTGGTTTTGCCGGTTAAGTGTTCTTTGTTCAGTTGCAGTATAAGTTTTGTCGAAGTCTGTTGTGTTTATGTGGTGTGCAACATTCAAGAGTTTCAAATAAGAAAAAGCAGATTTGTGCTTTATAAAATATTTTGTGGATGTTACGTTTTCCAAATAATTGGAAAATTTAAATTCAAATAATAAAAATGTTATCTCGGTATTTTGTCGGTAAGGACCTTTAATTCGTTTAGGTGGTGCAGACTTTTTTTTTTTTTGTTTACTTTTGAATAACTTGCATTATGTCTATTATCAGCTTGGTCTTCGCTATTTTTGATTTAATTAAACATGTCACTGCCATATACAAGTATATATGTATATATTAATTCTGCTATGGTTGTCGATGCAAGACTCCGTAGCTTGCATTGTCACACGTGCGATTTCTTGTTAAAGAAGTTTACCGTTGCCTTTACCCGACTATAGAGGTGTCACCCTATCGTTAGTCACACCATCGATGGTTTTCGTAATTTTTGGAAATACTATCGATACTATTAGTTAAAGAAGAAATTTTCCGAATGACAAATATTTCGTTTTAAAAGAATTTTATTCTATTCAGTCAGGCTATTTGATTGAAGTACGTATATAGAGCCGTAATAAAAATAAATGAAACATGAATGTATCATGTAAAACAATAACAAAAATTAAATTATAAATTATTATGCATGTTTGCATAGCAAAACAAATTATTTCCATTTTTTTAATAGAAATTTGTTTTTCTACAAGAAAAAAAAAATAGTAATGTAATCTCTATATACGTACAAATAAAATTATGTGAGATAAATGTACTATTTTGAAAAGAACAACTTATCTATAGTTGCTGCTGTTTGTAGATCTTTTTTTTTGAAATGTAACCACGGCTTTGCTGAACATTCTCTCCAGTCTTGCAGCACCACCCGCACAATCAGCACTACCACCAGTGAAAAAATGTAAAATTGCAGAAAATTTAACTATTTTAACAAAAAGAATTTTTGGAGGCAAATAAGTTTACTAATATTAAAACTATCGATACTATCGATAGTTTGACACCTATACCCAACTATACCATTGTTCCGTTGATAATAATCATCGGCACATTCCTAATAAGTTGCGCATTATACTTAGGTACTTAAATATAATTTAGTTGGGGTTTTGCGTAAGTTATCGACAGCGGAATTAAAAAAATGTTTTCTGATTTAAATTTCTAGAATACGCCATGCAAACATCCGGTGGTAATGTTAGCTGGTGTCAATGCCAACGATCTGGAAGCTTTGCTCGAGTTTGTATACCGCGGTGAGGTGAGCGTTGACCATGCCCAATTGCCATCGTTGTTGCAGGCAGCGCAATGCTTGAATATTCAAGGGCTGGCTCCGCAAACCGTAACTAAGGATGACTACACCACGCATTCGATACAACTGCAGCATATGATACCGCAACACCACCATGACCAGGACCAATTGATAGCGACCATTGCCACTGCACCCCAACAGACCGTACACGCGCAAGTAGTTGAAGATATACACCAAACTGGCCAAATCTTGCAAGCGGCGACCCAGACCAATGCCCCCGGACAGCAACAGCAAACGATTGTGACTACCGATGCTACTAAGGATGTAATACAGCAGTTCTTGCCGGCACGTAAGCGCAAGCCGCGTGTCAAGAAAATGTCACGTAAGTTTATTCATTTTTATTTCGGCTCACGTTGATGTTAATTGATGAACTATGGAATTTATTTAATTAGCGACTGCACCAAAAATCAGTAAAGTTGATGGTATGGAAACGATTATGGGCACACCGACTTCATCACATGGCGCACAAACTGGACAAGCCGGCATTGAGAATGGAAGTGATGGTCAATTGATTACGTCAACGCCGCACATTAAGAGTGAGGTGGGCAAAGTTGAAACGATTGTGACTATGGATCCCAACAATATGTTACCAGTGGCAACGGCTAACACAACTGGTGAAATCCAGCAAACGGGCGCATCTTCTGGCACTGGCGGTTCAACTAGCACCACTGGCGGCACAACTAGCACTGGAGCTACCGGCACACCCAAGGCAAAACGTACCAAACATCCACCCGGCACGGAAAGTAAGTGTTTTACATGAGACAAATGAAGAGGATGAAACTATATTAAATTATTACTTTATTAGAACCACGTTCACGCTCGCAATCGGAACAACCTGCTACTTGTCCTATCTGTTATGCTGTTATACGTCAATCACGTAATCTGCGACGTCACTTGGAGTTGCGGCATTTTGCCAAGCCGGGTGTTAAAAAGGATAAGAAAAGTAAGTCGGGTAATGATACATCAATTTCTGAATCGGATACGTCAATAGTGGCGAATACAACGGCGGAGACGACAATGAACACAACAACAACATCGACAACGGCAACAAACGAAAGTGCGGCAACAATATTAGCAACATCGGTGCTTCCTGATAATGTTGTGCAGCAGCAACATCAGCAACTTCAAAATCAACAACAAACACAACAGCAACATATAATTACACAAACATCAAACGCAAACATGATTAATATCAATGTAGCTAATGCTGCTGGCATTAAACAAGAGCCGGCACATCAACACCAAGCCACAGCTACCATGCAAAATGTCATACACATTGTTAACGATCAGGTTTATGTGCCGCAACAGCAGTAGCAATAGAACATGTCACCCCTCACTATTGATATACTTAAACTTTTGTAGCAGAAGTGTAACCAGCTGGAAAAGATTAAGTTAGCTCGTTGTTTCTGTTAGCACAGCAATAGTTAATATAGCCATTTAATAAAATCGGGGTTTCACTTAGAACTTTATTTATGCCACTTCTTATTTTAAACTTTCTTGCGTAAGAAGTTTTGTCATTCCGACATATATTTTTATAATTTTGTACAGACTTTATATATACTTATTTTATTAATACAATTGTTAAGTTAATAGATGCAAGCTTGTCCTTTACATTTTGGTTTTTTCCACAATTTCGATGACAAGGGACAATTGTGGTCATTATGACGTCACATTTAAACATTTAAGGCGACAGTTTCAAGGCTTCGGTCCCATTGCCAAAACTTGCAATTGCAATTTAATTAATTAGTTTTAATTTTAGTATACTGCTATTTTTGTTTTTATAAACGCATATAAAATTGTTTTCTTGCAGTTAAGTTTGTAAAGGTTTTATAAAAAGAAAAATATTATGCAGTATTTTCTTGCATAGCACTTAAAGAAAACAAATCTGTACGTATGATTTATGCAATCCTTATTTTGGTAAATATTTTATCTGAAAACGGAAAAAAAACAAAATACAACAAAGTTTTAATATCTTTAAAATAGTTTTTATTATTACAAAAATTATTATTTAGAACAAACACAAAAGAAATTTTTAAGTTACATTTAAAAATTAAATATAAAGACCCAAAACATTATTGAATAAAGAAGTGTACACAATGAAGAACAAAATGCAACTTGAAAAATTTTTGTTAATCATTTTTATATTTTGTTTTTTTATTATTAATTATTATTCGTCAATTTATATTTGTATGATTTACAATTGGCTTGTATTTAGAATTCTGTTTATATACATTTTGTAGATTTTGATCATCATTCTTTTCTGTTCTTTTTTTCGTATGTATTTATGTAGATATCTATTAGCCATAGTTTTAATGCAGTAAAAAATTCCAACAAATTTTATGAGTTTATGCAAGAAAATACTGTATATAATTTTTTAACCTTTTTTTAGTTAATAATTTTTTTTTTTTTTTTTTTGTTGTAAACTTACTGTTTTACCTGTTTTAACACAACATAATATTCGGCATATTTGCATACTATTTCAGATTTTCTTTCTAACCACTGCTGCTGGTTAAAGTTTTGTATGTCTGTTTGTGCTAAAGGAGCAGCTTATTTTTAATTGAATCCTTTCTTTAAACTGTAGACTTGAATAAATAGTAGAATTTTAGGGAAATTTTATTTTTTTTAGGTGATAGCTAAAACACTTGCATTGTGGCAGTAATTAAGAAGGAATGTTAGCGCCATTTATCTGTCTATGTAATAATGCTGTTATTAGTTAACAGTTTAAAATTTTAATATTGCAAAAAAAATGGGTGAATCAATTTTATTGATTTAAAAAAAATATATAATCTACAATTTAATTCTTTTCACGATTTTAATCTTCAAAAATTTATTTCATATTAGAATTGAAGTTCTATTAGCTTCTTTGATATCATATATATATTTTTTTTTACTACCTGGTATACGCAATAAATTTCAGCTGGTGGTTTGTGGAAAGAGTTTAAATCTATTCAAAAGGTTTAATCAACTCTTCTTGTATAGGATTTTTAGATACCATAGCATTTTTAAAAAATAGTGAAAAAATAATTTAAATTAGGGTAAAAACAGCTTCAAGATTACTTGAATAGCTAAGCAAGCTGCCAGTACGATAAGATCGTTGCTTGCCTTTAGGCATTCGATTCTTGTTGCCACTTCTGTTATGCTGACGAATAAATAATATTAGTTTGTGCGTGATTCTTTTGTGTGTCGCCGTTGTATCAGACACGATTCGTAGTTTAGTTTTAGCGTAAATACTTGAATATAACAAAACTCCTTTGCTCATGATTGATTTTTCTCTTTGTTGTTGTACTTCTCTCCTTAATTCAACAACAGCGGGCGGCAAGAAGACCGGCAGCAGCAGTAGTGGCAATACAGCAACAGTTTTGGCAGGCGCAGTGCCCCAAGTGCAGACTGTGCAATCCTTGCATACGTTACAAACTGTACAAGTTAAAAAAGATCCGGATGGTCAACAACAACAACAACAACAGCAGCAGCAACAACAGCAGCAGCAGCAGCAACAACAACAACAACAGCAGCAGCAACAACAACAGGCCGCACAAACGATGACAGTGACAACAACTGCTGGGGGTGGCAATGTACAGCAACAACAACAAGTTGTCCAAGTGCAACAACAACAATTGCAACATCATCAGATTATTGATCAATCCGGTAATATAACAACAGCAACAACAAGTGCACAAGCAGCAGCTGCCGCTCAGCAACAACAACAACAACAGCAGCAGCAACAACAGGCTGGCCAACAATTAGTAACACAAACGGAGAATTCGGATGGTACAACATCGCTTTCGATTGCACAGGTGCAGACATTGCAAGGTCATCAGATACTGGGCAATCTCAATCAGGTGAATATATCTGATTTTCAACAACAACAACAACAACAACAGCCACAACCACAACAGCAACAACAGCAATCAAATCAACAACAACAAGCACAACAATAGACATTTGTAAGCGCGACTGACCTGAACTTTAACTGAAACTTACTTAGCCTAGACTAGACTAGCCTAGCAATGTGCGACGAACTTTTTACGATTTCAAATGAGTTTTTGTTTTCCTTTGACTAGTAGAGCAAGCTTATCTCTTTATATCTAGGTACATACAACTTACTTATACTGATATACCTATTTTGTATATCATCTATATATGCATAAAATAATTATTCTTTCTTAAGTTTGCAACTAACTGTAAAAGGTCTTTCTTTAATGTTAAACAAATTTCAACTAATTTCAATTGTACAAGAAAACTGCATAAATTTTAAGAATATATAGTCTGCAATTCGCGTTGCTGTAGAGTTGCCTATTCTAAGTAAATCTTTTTACTCCCACTTAGCCGTTTTGGGGCAAACGATGCGTAAATTACCATTAATCATATTTAATGTAGTTTCTGGACAGTAGTTTGTTTATATTCATTTAGTAGTTTTTTTTTAAATTCTTTTTTTTTTTTTTTTTATTTCTAACTTTTTGTTTTATTTATGTAGCTTTTTATTTTAGTAGTTTTTCTTTTCCTAATCTAACAAGGGTTGTGTTGTAATAGTTATGTTAGTTGTCAGCTGTGTCGTGCTGCGAGTGTTGTGCCTTTCTTTTTTAGTATCTGAAGTTTAATTGCGATTTGTTGCCAATATAAGAGAGAAATGGTAATTGCCAGCGGCTCAAAGAGGTTGAGTTAATATTATTGTGCAAAAAAAAAAGCCAAAACTGAACTCAAACTTAACTTAAATATATAATTAGGCATTTCGGAGTAGCATATATCATCGCGCCGAGTATAAATAAAAACGTAAAATTAGAATAAAAAATTATAAAAATGATGAAAATGTAAAAATAAACAAAACTAAATCTATATGCAAGCGAATGCATTTTAAAATACTTAAAAAGTCGGACCGAATTTTGCTTAAATGGTTTATTTTATTTTCATCAACAATACAGTAAAGAGCATATTTTTGTAACAATTTTATTTTTATATAGTACGTATTTTTTAATATGACAATATGTAGAATTTTGTTGAAGTTGTGACACTTCAGTTGGTCTTTCTGTTTGCTTTTTAGTTAAATTGTAGTTCTCTTTGTGTTAAATGAATTTCATTTAAAAGTTATAGTTATTAAATAATTAGTTTTAAGCGATTTGAAAAATAAAATTTTGTTATAAAAATTATTAGTCGGCATTGATTTCTTTATGGTTTTATTATTGCTTTTGTGTTTAAGCTTTTTAATTGCAGTTTTCTTTTATTGAAATCTGTTGAATTGGTTAACTCACTTTTTTAACACACTTGTTTAATCTTGCTTAATTTTCTTTAATTATCGTTTCATTTGTTTAGTTTTATTATTGTTTGCTAAAGTTGTTTTTCGATGATTTATTTTAAATTTGTTTTGGTAATTGAAAAATTTTTTTTTGTTTCATATTCCTTTTTGCTTTTTATTTAATTTTTATACTATATATTATAACATATAGGTGAGCTAAGCCTACATTATTATAATAGATTGCATATAATATTCAAAATATTTGTAATTCTTTGCATTTATTTTATAATAATATGTTGCTTTGTTTTTTATGTTGCTTAAAAAAATATGTAGATGCAAACTACAAAAGGGATATAAGTATGCAATTCATTGTTTCTAATAAATAAATATACACAAATTGTATACCTAATTCCGAAGACCAAACGCAAGAAACGTGGATACATAAAAATGTTAACAGCAAATCATTAAACGTTAACTGCTGGCTTTTGATACTGTTGATTTAAAAAGCTTTTTCTTAATAGTGTCATACTTCATAACTTTTCCATACTTGTATCATGTTATTTTACTATGAGACTCATTTTAGAAGTTTCCTGCTTTATATCAGCTGAATAAAAGCTGCTGTTGTAGATTTTATTGCAGTGTTTACATGTTGCTTTTACCATGTTGATTTTTTTTTGTTAAGTACATTTGAATAAACCTACATTTGTGACTAACTGCACACATACTGTACACACATACACACACACACACAACACCATATAAACTCATATCTAGCATAAACAAGCCACATAACATATTCATTAACGAATCAATATATTCTTGTCTCTTTCTATCTTTTTACTTGCTGCCTCGTTAAAAAATAAAAAAAAAAACTCACCATCTAACAACAAAATGCATATCACATTAAAAAAATAAAAAATAAATTTATATGATAATAGGCCAACAATAAGAACATTTTGGTAAAGAAGGTTTTCATTTTGAAAGGCGGTAATAATACGTAATGATGAGCCAACGATATGATCAGCGGCAACGGTGGAGGAGGCGGAGCACGTGTAAGTGGAGCTGTAAGTAGCAATGTAACCAGCAACAACACGAACGTCACAGACACAACAGCGTTAGCAGCAGCACCAACAGTAGTCGCAGCGGCAGCAGCAACATCGTCAACAACGACCACAGCAGCAG
Organism: Stegana nigrithorax; assembly: GCA_037044495.1. NCBI lineage: Eukaryota > Metazoa > Arthropoda > Insecta > Diptera > Drosophilidae > Stegana > Stegana nigrithorax. The sequence goes on along the minus strand of JBAMBQ010001764.1, from coordinate 51,984 downwards.
CAGTAGCAGGAATGACAGTTTCGACAGTGCGTCGCACAGGCGTTATTGGAACCAATGCCGGCAATCAAGGCACCATTCGGTTGTCCAATGCCGGTGGCGGCGTTACAACGCAGCGACGAGTCTTGCGTGGCCATGCAGCGCAGACGACAAGTGGCGAACGTGTCCTGCTGATAAATTATGTGCCAACAACGAGTGCAACACCAACGACGCAGACTGTGTCTGTAGCAGCACCGGCAACAGCGGCAGCAGCAGCAGCGAATCAGCAGCAGCAACAACAGCAACAAGTGCGCAAAATCCTCCAGGCCAGAGCAACAGCGGGGGCAGCAACAAACACCCAGCAGCAGCAGCAACAACAACAGCGAATTCAATTGCAGCAGCAACATCAAACATCAAAGGCGTTCGCTAGTTTAGGCTCTGAATTAACCGTAACGTTGACTCGTGGCAACAACAATAAGTCAACAGCCGCCGGTCATATTGTTCGTCATCAAACGATAACAACGGCAACCGGAACAACAGCAACAACAACGAATCTCGAGCATCAGCATCAACATGTTCAACATGTGGCGACAACATCGCCGCCACCTTTGGTATTTACACACGCGGAAATACCTCATCAACAGCAACAGCATCAACAACATCACCATGAGGTAGTGCAATTGCAGCAACATGCACAGTTGCTGACAACAACACAACATGGTCAGCAAAGTCTTCAACATCAACACCAGCAGCAACATGAGCAACATGCAACTGTTCTAGATCCACTCGATCTGCAAGAGCAGGAACACCAACATGAGTATGTTGTGCATGAAGACGAACAATTGCAGCAACATCATCATCAACAGCAACAACAACATGATGTTGATCAACATAATATTATTGAGCATCAAGATGTCCATGTGCTACACCAGCATCAGCATCAACAAAAGCAACAACAACATCATCATCATCAGCAGCAACATCATCATATACAACACCATCAACAACATCAGCAACAGCAAAATAGTGATGAGTCACAATTCGAATATGCACCCGACAACGACGAAGTCGTTCAGGAGCATCATCTCTTACACGAAGTTGTGCCGTCGGATGATGGCGTCGACGAAGTGGCTCATCAAGAGGAAGTGTATCTGCAATAATTCTGAAAGATTGCATTTCGCTAGGTAAGTGCCCAAGTGGCATAACTTTTTTTTTTCGTTTTTCTATTATCCTTAATGTAGTGCATAAAGCTAGAGCTGCTTTATAAAGGAATATATTGAAATTGTGCGTAATTCATATGCACGTATGCATATAGCATAGATGTAGGTTTTAAAATCTTAGTTTGTATGAAAGAAAATCATTCAAAAGGTTTTTTAATTGATCTAAAAAAAGCTTACTTAGATAAACAAAATCTTCTGGTAAATGTTGTTATTTCTTTGTACGATATTTAGTGAATTGTTAGTTGATAACCGTAATGGCCTTTTTTTTTTAACTTCTTCGTGGAGTTTTTTTTTATTGCTACTGTACACATTGCATTTTATGTATTGTAACGGGCAACCTGTACAGGGCATAAGCGGGATTTCTTTCCGGCTCTAGCGCGTCGGCAAATGGCCGTGGTGGTCTTGTTCCCTTTCTAGCGTTAATCTGCGACAAAGTTAATTGAGGTATTTATTACTCGCGTGTCATTAAATGATTATCAAGGAGCTAAAAAGTATGCCAAATCTGTAGTTGAGTGCGCACTAAACTATGCAAGCGGCCTTGTTTATTGAAACTGGCTGTCACAATCAGCCATGGCAGGGCTAAGTTGACATTATGCCATATCTCGCCCACCCAACCATTGCCATTCTGCGCCAAAAAACAAAAAAAACCAATTGGTTTTCGGGTAGTTCGAATTTCTGAAAAGTTATAATTTCTGGACGTTTTTTTTATCCATATAACAAATTAGCGAAAAACATCATTTCATCCTTTGACATTTTAAATTTTATTTTCATTTCTGGTAAACAATTTCTATGTCAATAACAAACAGGTATGCACTAATGAAGTATGGCAAAAACACGTGGCATACAAAATCACACACATACACATTGTGGTAATTCCCCTTTGGGATATATCCAATATCACATACTGTATGTAGTGTTGGATATTGCATTACATTTAAGTGTTACAAGCATGTGGTTTCGTATATTGGTGGTATTTAGACGCAAAATGCGAAAATAAACAAAAACAAAAAAAAAAAAAAAACGCTCATAAATTAGAACCCAAATTTTTGAGCATTCAGTGCATTCAATACATTAAAGTTTTGAGATTCGAATTTCTGGACAGTTCGAATTTCTGAGCGTCTACTGTATTTCCGTGCAGGGCTAATACTGGCTCCAAAATTTGCTTTCCACTAGTCGCACGTATGCAACGCGCAAAAAGTCTTGGAATGCAGTTACCAAAGAGTAACATTCGGTGCAACCTTTTTTCGGAAAATCATCTTCAGGCGATAATATCTAAGAAAGCAGATATTAGATTGTTAGCCAATAGTGAATTGATGGTTGGAAACTTTCAAAGCACACACTTACATTGATATAAAAAAAACGGCTAATGACTAAAAGCTAAAGGGAGTCTAGTCTATGCTATTCCAAACATTGACTGGTACCGACTCATTGCCACACAGTCGATACCACTGCAGCCAGTTAATTAGTTGGTTTTCCATCTGAAAATACGCGTGAAAGAGTATACGCTACAAATAGTACAACTTTTGCAGCATATCGCTCCGACCAATTATTTTTGCTTCGCTGAGACTGCCCACGCCGCGGTACTCGACTGCCAGCAATTTTTGGTTTGCGTCGCTGACTGCTAACATCACAACACTGTGGGTGTTGTGGTAATTCCTGTAGTTACCGGGCTTGTATTGATGACGGGGCTTTATAATTTCGCAGTGTTTGCCATCCATTGCCCCTTGGCAATTTGGAAACTTCAGCTTTTTCCAGAAGCCTTTGGCAACGGCCTGCCACTCATGGGCAGTGGACGGCGTTATAATTGGTAATGCCTCCTTTATCGCAGTAAGAACGGATATTATTGTGTATTTTACCGCTGATTTACTAACGCAAAATTTGTTTTCCATTGCAGAAAAACAGGTCGTTGTTCTAAAAAAATATAATGTCATCATTAGTCTTTGCTCAGGTGTTAATGAGAACGTTCGAGCCAAATGAATGGAAGTTTTTTGTTTTTATTAACACCAAAAGTTTAAATTGTATCACTGAGAGACTGATTAAATTTTTAAATCTGAGTGGGAATTTCTCCATTTGTAACTTCAACATATACAACATTCCAGTTGTATCTCTCAAATCGAAAAATTCAACTTGAGGCGTTGTTATTTTGTTTTAGCTATTTCAGCGACTGAATTGAATTTATTATGGGCTGTTGCGAGATTGTCTGAAAATGTTATCATTGTGGTATTTCGTACTGTCGTTTTATATTTTAAAAAACCTTAATTTTTTTAATAAAGATGTTTGCGCGTCGATGTCGGCAGGCTGACTACTTTTTCTACTACCGATTCAACTTGACACTTTTCTGTCTCCAATTTGGTTGTCTGTAGTGTGCTCAAATTGTATGCGTATGTATGAGTGTTTGTGTGTAGCATGAGTGTGCATTGATGTATCGTCCATCTCAACATCATCGTGAACGCTTTGACACTTCTCAATTCTACAGGAACTCAACTCATCTCTCCCTCTCGTGCCTGCTTATATCATTCTTGAGATCTTGCAGGTTGCGAGCTTTTTTGTTTTTTTTTTTGGAGGTGAAGTTAACCGACGCTTCCCGTGTGGAATCCTCCTCCCTTTCTTAATTGGCTTAATTCCAGTTGGCATTTGCAGATCGCAACTAATGTCAATAACAGCCAATGAACTGCAGGCGTCATAGCCTTTACAGTTCACTGTTGCTGTTAGTAATAGCCACTCTACAGCTATCATTACAGCATATATAAGTTACGACTGCTTTTAATAAGAGGCATTCAGATGCAAGCGTTACAAAAACACGAAAAATGAAATACAATATCACATTTCATTTGATGCAGACGCTCCAATAGTAGACAATGTGCCTTCTTGTCGCTCATATCCGCAAATATCTTTTTGTTATTGCATACAGAGTTGCCACCGGTTTGATCAAGCTTCTTGGTATGCCTGACCTTCTTGCCATCATTCCGTCATGGTGTAACGGGTCGTTCACTTCGACGCCGACAGGCCGCTGTTGATTCTGCCAGGGAGGGCACACGCGATTTAAATGTTCCGGCCCTTGCTCGTCGACTAGTGGTCGTGGTGGTCTTGCTCCTCCCTTAACACTAAGATCGCCTGCGTATTATATAATTTTTTCCTCATTAATTTCGCGTGCTATAACTACATACGAGCTAATGACAATTAACAGAAAAAAACAATTATCTGCAACCGCAGCCGACATAATAGAGAACACGACTCAGGTCAAGAACAAGAAGAAATAGATAAAGAACATAAAAAAAAGAAAAAAAAAACGAATCCATCGGCGGAGAGAAAAATCTCCTTTACATTGCGTTTTGCCGCAACAGATGCGAGATGACGCCGCATCAATTTCGCCCTCCCTACCTTTGACCATTCCTGAGCCAAAAAAAATGCTTGAATATCTTTCGGAATGGCCCCTTATGTGCTAATTATGCCGGCCTATCGCGCAGCATGGAACCCCCAATCGGACCTCTCTAACAAATCATGATTTCTACTATTGGACGACAACATGAACTAACCGAATCCAAGGCTCGACTCATTGCAGCAAAACAAAAAATTGAATTAAATGACAACAAATAGTTTTCGCGAAATGAAACGAAGCGATTTTACTATTATAGGTACATTTAATAAAAATAAAAAAAATATACAAATAGCTAGAAGAAAATATAATCAGACCGTTAACAAAACAAAAAAAAGAAAAATTTGTTGAGAAAAAAAAATTTTTAACAATAAAAAATTCATAACAATAAAAAAATAGCAACATGTAAAAAAAATAGACAAAATTTACTTATACATAAATTAGCAAAAAAAAACTAAACTTTACTTAAAAAAATATTCCATAGAAAAAAAATAAAAAAATATATATATAAAAAAAATATTTTACAAGACAAATAAAATCTCCATAAAATAAAAGAAAATTCTAAAGAGTTTACAGGCAAAAAGTATACAAAAAAAATTTTATCTTCGGCGTTTAAGCCCAAAAAAAAACTAATAAAGGTCACGGCAGGCAAATGTGTAATTTTGTCGCGACACGGTTTTGCCGACGGCAATACTTGCCTACGGCAGAATAAATTTTTTTTTTTTTTTATTTGTGCAAAAAAAAAAAACACGCTGATCGGCCGGTCAAACAAAAGTAATGGACCGTGGCCTAAACCAACACATAAAAAAACAATAATATAACAAAGTACATTCAGCTTACCCCGATCCGCGTTTCCATGAGCTCATTTCGCGCGAATTCCTGTAAAGCTATGTATAAAAAAAAATTAAAGCAAAATGATAGGTACAGGGAAAATTTTATGGCGCCTTATGCCTGCCACGACACTTCACTTGAATTTAACTCCCTAGGCAAAGGCAAATCAAACACAAAAATATCAAAAAAAAAATACGTAATTTGCAGGCACAAAAAAAAACTAATGCACTGGTCCCTTTGGTGAGACCATCTCGTCCGCCGAGCTGCTCCAGTGGCCAGGACGTCAATAACAGCTGATCCAGGGGGCGCGGGAGACGCAGCAGTGAGCAAACTCCGCCACTTTTTCTGTTGTGTTGGCGAGTAATTCGGCGCGTTAGCTAGCCGATTTCATCAGCACATCCAGCAACGCACTTTATTGATTTAATTTAATCACCGAAGTTACCAAATGAGATTGATATGTTTTTCTTTCTTAAAGAGAAGAGATTCACCAACACATTGAAATGGAACAAGCGTTATTTGAATTTTTACTGGTTCCTTTCTTTTTATTTTTTTGTTCGGTTTTTTTTTCTTTTTTTTTTTTTGTTAATTTTATTGTACAGCGTTCATATAAAATATGTGACGTTTTTTTTTCTTCTTTTTTTTTTGTTCACCCAAAAACTTTGTCTATACAACTGTTTTCGCACAATAATAATTCTGATGTGCGTTTTGTTTCTTTCCTGTTTCTTCTATTCTTTTATGTTGCGGCAATGTTGCAGTCGATTTTAGAAAACTGCTCGCAACCAATTTGTACTAAAACGTCACAGCACTTTTTTTTCTTCATTATAAGCGATGTTCGCCTAGTTGACTTATTTCTTTTTTTTTTTTTCACAAGCAAAAAAAAATATATATAAACTAAAAAAAAACGCTTAACACTCGATCTGTTAAATTGTTTAGTAAGTCATCTTGACTTTCACTAACTTTATTATCGACTTTACTCGCGACGTCACTTGTTTAATGTCTGATCTTTATTTCGCGACTTTACTCGTGTGTGACTTCACTTGATCACTTTTCGATATTCTGAATTCCTTTTTTCCTTCCTTCTCTTCTATATGCAATCTCAAATGCTTCTAGCACATTCATTACGGGACTTTTCTAGTCTCCCGTAACGGAGATTCTAAGTAACACATTATGCTATGCACAAAAAACGCTGTTGCCAAGTGCCTGTGTTTGTTGTTTTTTTTTCTTTTTTTCTTCTGCACTGTACTACTGCTAATGCCGCTGTAGTACTTATGAACAAAAGGTTTGGTCATGATCATCACAGGGTACACTACTAATACTTGCACTAAAAAATATATTCACAGACACTAACAATGAAAATTTGAATGACAACGAACATTACATGCTTCTTATATTAGCAAGCGTTACAATGGTCATAGTTTCCGTGTCTGCTGGGTTATCAGTCATGCTTCCCGACACATGGCAAGATTGGTAGCTTGTTTGTTCCAGCCACCTTCCATACATGGAGGCAGCCGAATTCTCTGATGCTGACTTGTCTATCAGAATTGGGAGATATGTCTCAGTCACTGCTGATGTTATGGCGTACAAGAAGTCCTGCTTGTGTTTAAGGTTGACTCTATATGTCCTTATCAAGACATCATTCTGGCCGTTTGACGGCCTGGTCAATAGGCCGAGTTTCTCTCCCCACTGGAGTGTTAGGTGTGAAGGGACTGGGCTGTGTTGATACCAGGCGCGGCTTGTCAGGGGGTCCAGTCCTGGGTATGTCTCCAGGAACCAACTATCTGAGTAGTCATCCCAGTCCACCATCGTCGTGGAAGCAGTGACGTGTCGAACACTTCGGGAGTAGAGCGACCTTTTCATGCTATCGAGCTCAGAGAATCTACTGTAGTCGGACCACTGGGTGTTATAGCCAGATCAGTCGCGTGTTGGGATGTCATTTCGTACCAGGAATATGCTGTGTTGCCCGCCATGGCCACTGATAACATATGCTGCCATGATGCTAGAGCATCGGGGGTGGAGAAATGTTATTGGCTGACAGTGTGGAGATGTTCAGGCCGGAGAACCTATCCACCACTGCCTCCCTGTTAGCTGGGTCCATGATATTGATGTTGTCTAAGATATAGCGGCTAGAGCTAGCCAGCGGCGACAAGGGTGGGCCGTCTCCTATCAACAGGTTAAACGCACCCAATAAGGGGCGGGATTCGTCATAGGTCGGCTTGTCTTTAGAGGGGGCCAGATACAGCCCAGGTGTCATCGCTGTCGCTAGTTCTGCGGACATAGATAAGGATTGGCTACAGACTCCGTTTGTGGAGAGTCTATCACAGATGTACGTCCACGTTAGCACTAGATTCTTTCTGATGTTGAAAACGTTCAGAACTGAGAAGTACTCGTCCCAATAGTCCAGAAAATCGCACGTCTGTGGAGGTGGGGGCGGGGGCGGAGGTTGAGGAGCTGGCCCCTGTGGGCGGTCTCTCGGTGCCGGTGGGGCCCGGCCGTTATAGACTAGTACTCGGAGTCCCCCAATCATCACGCTGTCCTGAGAGGTCAAGATTATCTTGTCGGTCATGACGATGATAGCGTTTGTCGGGCCTTTGACGTAGGCTAAGTTTGACGCGGGCATGGTTGTGATCTCGCCACTGTTTTTTGAGCCGACGACTGTATAGTCCCAGACGTATGACACACGTCCGTATGTCAAGTCTGAGGACAGGAAGGCGTGGATGTATTCTACCGGAAATTGGGAATAGCTACCCACGATCTGTCTACCTCTGAAGGGACGAACTCAATTGGCGGGGGCTGGTCAAAACTGTTCTCAGTCATGAAGGATATGAATATGTCCATTGGCATAGCCAACAACTTGAACTCCTTCTCGTGGTCATCCGGGGGTGCGTTTATTTCTATTGATCGAATAGAAGGTTTGTATGCCGCTAAATCATACTTCGCAGTGTCTGCGGATAGAGTACGTGATAACAGAGATGTGCGTAGCAGAGGGGCCACGTCTCTGTAAGAGCCCGACTCCTGGCCAGCACCGTCCATGTGGTAGAGTCTCTTATGGCTGCGTTCTTGACTGTCGCCCGGATCGCAGTGCCCTGGCCATCCGAGAAAGACTCAGACAATACGTTTTGTATATGACTCCAGGGAGTGGCGTTCAGTTCCGCAAACTCAGCAAGGTGGCTGGTGCTTATGTATGTATGTATGTATGTGCTGTCTCACGGGTATGTCTTTTGATCGTTTGCTCCAGAGGGACCCTGACTTTAGACTCCTTTGTGTTAGTGGACTGGCTGTCGCCGGCACCACTCACGCCAGACTGACTCTGAGACTCCTGCTGGTCTGTCCCGCTTGTCCTGCTTGTGCTCGGGATTGGCTGGTGTTCCAGACTGACAACGTTCTGGAAGGCCAGAGTGGGGGCCGAAAGTTGACTCATCCTCTCCAGCTTCCTTTTTAGGGTGGAGGGGGCCAGGAAGCTGTGCGCCTTCGTGTAGACCAACTCCCCTGCTAGGTATGCGTTCTTCTTTGTCGCCGTGAGTTTGTTCACCAGCTCCGTTGAGCTTCCGGATGAGTCTCGGAGACCTGGGGTGTAACGGTTGACTGTTCTGTATCTGCCATTGCGGATCGTTACACTGTTAGTTACTTTGGGAAGCGGTACGCTGTTCATGTTCCGGAATTCGTATTGAGAATAGACACCGGACTGTCTATCCGCGGGACTTCCGCTTCGCTGCTTTTTAACGCCCTCTGAACCACAGAAGACGGGGTGAAGGTAACTACTCTTCACTCTCGCAAATATCTGTCGCTGACCAATATTGGTCAATAGATGTTTTTTTTTTTTTCTTTTTTTTTTTGCACTCGTTGGGGGAATCTTCAAAAGACTCCGCCATGTAGGCGGGAGTATAGCTTATGCAATAGCGATAATAACAATTCGAATTAATTAATTAATTAGTAACTTAAGTAAAGTCGTGTTCATCGCTCGTGCATTATTAACTATGTAATAGATGGTTTTGCATCTACAAACTTTACATTCTATAAGTAAGTTAGAAAAGTTTCAATGAACTTGTAGGGCTCATTGTTAATCTGCACTGCAGATCGATAACAGTTTTTTGTATATAGTAGTCCACTATTCATGCAGTCAAATATTTTCAGCACGTTATCAATGAACGAAGCAGTAGATAAAGTCAACTCATTTGTGCAGTTTATGAATGTGGTGTCGCAGACAGTTCGGATGGCAGCTGGGACTGTTCTGCTAAAAACTTGCGTTGCAAATTTGATACGCATTTTTTCGAAATTGTTTGGGAAAATGTGTTGCCTCGTCAACTTAGGGCACATTTTGGTCAGAGAATATTGTTCTCGCTCCCAAATTTCTTGGACTGCTTTAAAACTAACATTACCGTCAGACGTGCTTAAGTTGTGGTAAGCCAACTATTTCGCAGCGATTTGATCCAATCAGGGAAATTAAACATAAAGTATACTTTCTCATTTTGGAATTAAAAAAAGCAATTGTTTTTATAATGTGAAAAACACTTTCGTTGGAAAGACCCATAATCACAAATAAGGACTTTTACTTTTAGTTCGAAACTTAAAAGTAAACGCAGGTTTTCCAAAATTACTTTGTAGAGCATTCAGCATTTAAGCCATTCTCCGAAACAAAGTAATTAAGAATCATGCTCCAAACAGTGAACATTGACTTAATCAAACGCAGACTTGATTTCCGATTTTGGATGTCCTTTCAAAACCATCAATTAAGTCTAGTTTCTCATTGTATCGCAATTTTTTTTCTAATGTACTTTTCGTCTATTAGCAAGATTACATTAGATTCCTTTCGTTTGATTAATTCACTACACATATTCTTAATGGCTTCGAAGGCGGTATTAGTAAACCCGGGCTGAAGAATCTTAATTGGTGACCAACGATTCAAAGTACTAACGTGAGGTAAATTGAGATTTAATTTATTTCTCAGGAACGAATATGTATTATTTTGAACCAATAACTTAAAATCGGCCGAATATTCTTTCGGACAAGTGCTAATTAACAATTTGCAAAATGTTTTTGATTCGTTGCTTACATTTTGCAACGAATCGATGGAGGCTTACAGTCTTTTTTGCTGTATATTGTTGGTGTTGTTTGAAAACATTTGATTTTCTTTTGTTAAAACGCTTAGTCAACTTTTTGTATTTAGTTAACAAATCAGAATATTTGTTTTTGTAAAATCGTGCAGATTTTTTATCGCACTTACATGCAAGCGACTTCAATATTATTTGCAACTGAAACGAAACGATGAGGCTCCACAAATTCCTTTTCATCACTTTGAATTTTTTCTACTAAATTCAAAGTCGGAACTGCTTCCGCTTTTAATTTACATTACCCTATATAGTTGGTAGAGAAATGGTTTGAACATATGAACAAATTTTTGTCAAATTCTTCAATAGGAATAATGGAATTATCCCACCACCTTTGATCTAACATGGTGCCAACAGCTGGAAATCTCAATAACTTTAAACAACCAGGGTTATGTCTCCTACTCTTCCTACATGCTGCCACATAGCATTTTGCGGCTGTTACCAAAAAAAATTTTGCTTTTTTGTCGCTACATATTATTATGTTTATACATATGAGCCCTTGATTATGAAAGTGTAATAAGTTATATATTTCTTGTTTCGAGATATTAAGGGATTTGCATGGTGTTCTAGTTGTGCAACAATTGCACTATGTATATGCAATTTTATCACTACAACTTAATCATAAAAACACAGGCTTGATTTCCGATTTTAGATGTTTTTTCAAAGCCAAGACTTTTAAAACCATCAATTAAGTCTAGTTTCTCAGTGTATCGAAATTTTTTTCTAATGTACATTTCGTCTTTTAGCAAGATTACATTAGATTCGTTTCGTTTGATTAATTCACTATACATATTCTTAATGGCTTCAAAGGCGGTATTAGTAAACCCGGGCTGAAGGAACTTAATTCGTGACCAACGATTCAAAGTACTAACGTGAGGTAAATTGAGATTTAATTTATTTTTCAGGAACAAATATGTTGACTGAGAAATAAAAGTATTTTGAACCAATAACTTAAAATCGGCCGAATATTCTTTCGGACAAGTGCTAATTAACAATTTGCAAAATGTTTTTGATTGGTTGCATTTGGAGTCGATCGAAAGTTGTTGTTTATACGAGTCGTGTTTAAGTTACGCTCCGTAGAAACCTGAAAATACATCATTCATTTAATTCAAAAAAATATTGTAGTGACTTACCCTGGTTCGAGACAAGGCGCAGTGTTTGTGTGCTTGAGGTCGGCGTTCCTGAGAGTCAATTACTAGCTTTTTTGTGAACAAATATAAAATACATTAGTAAATCGCTTACAAAAACAAACAATAATCAAGGTAATAAAAATATACTTCCCAATTAATAGCGGCATTAAAGAACGGGCTCCTTGAGTCAGCTGCGCTTGAGGTCACTAAGTCCGTCCCTGTTGCACACCATTTGGCAGTCACCATACGGACTGATTTTCTTTTGTTAAAACGCTTTGTCAACCTTTTCTATTTTGTTAACTGTGGGTTATTGAATTCAATGCGCGTGAACATATGCTATATATTTATTTTGAACGAAATTATAATATGCTATATATTTTTTAGCGGCGATGCAAACTGTGTTGAATTAGCTTTTGAACTGTGTCAACATAAAAATGTATAGCCTTTTTGTACTCACATGCCGATGTGCTGGATGTGAGTAGGCTACGTCACCTATGCCATGTATTTGTCAATCATGCCCGAGCGAGACAACCATGTTAGAAGTGAAAGTAGTGTTATTTCACATCTAGGGTTGTATTTCCGCCACAGCACCCCCTACCAGTAATTTAGTTAACCTGCCTGCCATGGTTCGGTTATACGAATGCGTCTTCCGTAACGTGTAGAAGGTCCGATCTTCTGGACGGGTAATGGGTTGGTTTTGTCTTCGGGTGCTAGAAGACCCTAGAAGACCCATCTGATGTCTCGCACTCAGGTGAGCTCTCAGGTAATTTGAGCGGTTCGTCAGCCAATACGTACGCAGGCTTTAAGCGACCTACTGATACCCGTGACTTCTTTGTTGTTAATGACGATGGTGAATGTTTTTGGTCTACGTCGCATGACACGGTAATGTCCATCGTAAGCCATCTGCAACGGTCCCCTGGGAGCATCGTGGCGCAAAAAGACATGCTTGGTGATGGCTAAGTCTTTGCAAATTAACGTCTTGCGTTCACCGTGGCTGGAGCCGCTGGTTGGACGTACCTCTTGGAAATGTTGTCTTAATTCGTTTATGAACTTGCTTGTGTCTGATGTGTGGTTATTGGTACGAGACAGCAGGAATTCCCCCGGAAGTCTAAGTGTTGTCCCGTATACTAGTTCTGCTGCAGAGGCTTCAATGTCTTCCTTCCAGGCTGCGCGATTGCCGAGAAGTACTGTTGAGAGGATTCGCGTCCACTGATGATTCTCATGGCACTTGATAGCTGCCTTCAGCTGGCGGTGCAGTCGTTATATCGTTTATCGACCTCGGCAATAACGAAGTTCCAAGGGAACACACGCCGTAAGCCGAAGTTCAATGTTAGTGTTATGATACCATAGGTAGCATTCGCCGCCGAGAGTGTATATGATGATTTATCGCGTGGCCCGGAAACCATTGGATCGCACTTTTTGGCATCGGCGCCGAACCGCCGATGGTACCAACATATCCCAGTTCGCGCAGATGTACGCTCTCGCCGGGCGGAACGTGAAAGAGCACGGGAACGCTTGCATAATCGTTGCTGCCTGTTGCCGTTATTGCTAGACGATGTATAGTTGAGCGCTGCAATATCCTGGCGAATGGCCTGAATCTCCTGTCGTAAGCTGACTGTTAGTTGATCCAACTTCACGTTAAGCAACGCCTCCTGTGAGTGCGTACTCGTCTCGGCTATCTGAGGTGGCCCGTGGAGGTGAGTGTCTGCGATGGCATCTGCCAGATCAGCGACTCTATCGAGGGCAGCATCTTTCTGTGTTGCTAAGATTGCCTGCATCTCCATGGGGTAGCCGACTCATCCACAAGGCAGGGATGACGCTCTCGGATAACGTGGTGCCACCGAGGTTGCGCAAGTGACGGAAAAACTGGGGCGGCTTACGATCAACGTGTTCCTCACGGGTGGATTTATTATTATGTCACGCACTTCCGTGACATACTTTGGGTCGAGAACTCCAAGGACGTAGCCGATCTTAGTAGAATCCGTAGTAACTCTTGCTGCATCGAAACTTCGTTCAACCATGCTAAACCACAGCTCTGGGTCACTCGGTATGAAAGATGAAAGTTTCACGTTCTCTCGCGAGTTTTTTCTGCTATTGACGAAGTTGTTCTTGCTCGCTATAAGCGAAATAAATGCTTTACATTTTATAATAAGCACAATGCAAATTCAATCATCATCTGCTGCCGGTCATTTCCGTTTTACAATTCTTTCTTTTGCGTGAAGAAAATGCTTTTGGAGGACAGCATTCATGTCCTTTTCGCTGCAATTAAATTTCACATTGCAAATATCTGAGGAAGAAATTATTGTAAGAATTAAATTTCTTGTTAAATATAAACCTGCACCTAGAACCAAACAACTGTTATCATAGATGTCAACTTTATAATACTTACGAATTTCCGGCGCTTCAGTTCGTCATTTTTCAATTCGTTGTCAAAACTTTGGAACTCATCCATATTTACAAACGGAAGATTTTCTTCTTCAGAAAGTATTTCTTCCTCCTCAGTACTAGTGCACCTGCAGCACCTGTGCTGCTCCATGCTTTCCAGTTTTTCACCATTTTTGGCCACTTCACTCCTGAACTTCTCTCCTTAACTCTTTGATTTCCTTTACCAAATCTGGCAGCACTACGGACATGGATAAGTCTTATTGCGCTGAAATCAGTATTTTGTAAAAAAAAATGTGAAAAGATTGAATTGTATCTAACACTTACCAGGTGATAATTCATCGCTGGAAGCAGCGACTTCAAATTCATCGGAATAAAATATATTGTGATCCGACATTGTGGTATTGTACTTTGCGATTACTTCAAATTTAAAAAAATTCGTGGATTCGTGTACAACTCCTAACGGAAGTGTGTACAACACTAGTGTACACGTTTCCTTTTGGTGAGCCTATCTTAGGCGTGCACAAAATGCTGTTAAAGCACAGACATGGTAAAATCTGCAAGAAAGTTAATATGTTATTAATGTTATGTTCGCTTTTATACAAACATAAATACTTTTAATCGTTTTGACCATGAAGTAGTTTTCAGCGCTAGGCTTACTGCTGGTCCCCTTTCAGCTATATACAGCAGCCATACTTTTCGGACGGCTGTTCTAATGAATTGAGATGGTCCTTCGGCAACAGTGTTTCCAATGAATTTCTGAAAATTTTTCAAAATTAGGAACCAAACGGCGGAAATTTGTTCAGTTCATTTCCTCTCTTTCTTTGGAAAATATAATGGACAAACCTTATAAATGCAGCTGGAGAGTTTTTAAATCCGAATTGCGCGTTATTGAATTCAAAGAGTCCTTCTTTAGTTACAAACTTTGTCAGCGGCTTACTTTCCTCCTCAATTGGCATATATAAGGAGTTGCAAGGTCTAAAAAACCGTCCACTTGCTGTTTTATTGCCTTATGTTCGTCTGTCAGGAATTATTTTAAGATGTGTGGGCCACTGCTTTCCGCAGTCGATTAACTGCTTTACCACCTTGCGATATTGTGGTGGAGCTGCTCACCAATGAGGTTTTCATCATCAACCGCAAGAAATATTACCGGACTAATAGCAACTGAAGCACTTTGTTTTTGTGGCGCAGTCTTTTCGCTTATGTTCAACCGAGCCACAATTAAAGCCATTTTGCCCTTTTGGTTTTTATAATATTATATCAACTTTTCTTTTATTCTCACTTTCGCTCGTAGATACTAAGCTGCTCGTGTAATTCAGCTTAAGTTTTGCATTGATAGTCTATACTCCTTGCTTATTTGCAACCCGTCGAGTATATAGCTTATCACCGATTTAGTGTCTACGTCTCCTAACGCAGCGATTTTCTTCCTATGCAACATATACTGTTTACTACTTAGGCGCTTATAAGTTGAATATGAAATGAAATGAGATGAGATCTATGCAACCTAGCGAACGTTCAACGCTCGAGCACATATTCCGAAACATTGTTTAGATAAAAGTGACGATTACAACAAAACACATAATCAATGTCCATACGAGACTAAGCACATACGTTATAGCCATTAGCACTGCACATGAAATGCGGCCCCCAACTCTTGAGCGCCAAGTTCGATAAACTTTGTAACGCGTCGCTCCGGTTGCAAGAAAGCCAACGAACAAAATCATAAAACTTAGCGCCGCCAATCCAAATTAATCGTAGGTAAAATACATGATCCATCATAATTACAGTGATTGAGGCACCTCGATACATTGTACCAAAAAAGATACCACTACCGAGCAGACACATTAGTGTCGCAATAAGCGTTGCATACGGAATACGAGCCAAGCATGATTGACAACAGTCACCCATTTTTTTTTTTGTGTAGCAACCAAATTTTACAATATTAAAGATGCAGCATACAAAAAAACATGCATTTAAATTTATGAAATATCAACAAATGCTATGATCGTCTACTTTTTGTAGAAACAAAACAATAAAAAATGTTGGCCTGACGACTTAGTTCAAGTCCAGTTAAAAAAGCAGCCAAAACTTCCAAAAGTTGGTCTAGTTACAGTATAATTTATGCTTGCAAAAGAAGAATTAGGTTAGTGTTATTAAGTTGTGATCCGTCCGGTATTTCTGCCGGGGCCTTTTCGTCGTCTAAAAATGCCTTCAATGCGCGTGGCCTCTTGCAGCCCGTTTTCCCCCGTGTTTGCATTTGTCGTTTCACCACGATATTCCATGCATACGATATTTTATACGTTTAAAAATTTTGAAACATAATTGGTATTACAATATACCACCATAATTTTATCTAAATTATTAGTTGAGAGGCTTTGACGTTTCTCTCCAAAAAAAATGTTGTAAGCGGAAAAGCTTCTTTCAGAGTCACAGAAAGTAATTGGAGCAAATTTATATTTAATGATATTTTCATTTGTGACGGGTTCAAATCCAGAAAAATCTTCAGCATTGAGATTTAAAATATTATTTATTTTTTAAATGATCTTAAAATCTTGATTTCTTTTCAAAATGGCTTCCAAATTTTTTTTTTAAGTGAAACTTTTTTAGCGAGGTGTAAGTCCAAAAAAAGGTAACAGAATTCAAAGGCTTGATGCTTCAGAGACGAAGTGGCGAGACGCACAAAACAATGCGCATTGTCTTTTGTGTGGTCGTCTGCAGCGTAGAGAATGTTTTCTTACGCATGAGTAAGAGAGATAAAAATGCTTTACTGATTGTACTGATTCGTGAGCGAATATTAAATTTACTCATCAGATAAAAAAAAAATGCTCGGCAGAGGAAGAATTTGCAAAAATACTACATGTTTTCTTATTTTTTTGAATATTTTACTGTTATTAATACTGTGGTTTGCCACAAGTGATGCACAGAAAACAAAAAATGCAAGTGACGACGAAAATGGTGATAATGATAATGAAAATGATAATAATGACATTCAAAATGAAAACTTTGATACCGTTCAAGGCTCTGTGTGCTTCGACTATTCTATTCTATTTTTTTTTAACTGGTTTTTGTTTTTATTGTTTCTTCGGAACCGCCGCGGGCGAATTGATTTAAATACTAATTACCTGCGCTGCAGCAGTCTCAAAAGGCAACCGCCGACCTCCATAATTAAAAGTTTAGTTTAGTTTATTAAAACACGGGAATTTAACGGCTAAATCAAAATAAAACACTAAAGAGTAACAAAAAATGCAGTGATTCGCAACCTACGCTTCGTAGTATTGGGTCAATTTTTTACATACTTGTTTGCATACATGTTTTCTCTTTTAATTTTTCACGAAAAAGAAAAAAGTTATAGAATAGTCAATGGAGAAAAAAAATGTTCAAGTTAGATGGTGGTCAAGTTAGCGACTGTGGAGTGTATGCCAGTATGGATGCGCTGAAAAAATCCATTGTACGGGAATGGGCTAAAATACCCCAGGATCACATTCGTGCAGCAAACAACTTATTATTTGACTGTTTGAAGGCCCTAATCAAGGCAAAAGGTGGCCACACCGATCTGAGGTGATGGGATTCTAAAATTTTGATTATTTCCACACATTTTTGTAGTTTGAATCAACAAAAAATAAGTTAATATAAAAAAGATATGGTCGTTTGAATTGGTAACACTTGGAGTCCTGTACTTCCCATGGACCATCAAGAAGTAATTTCAGTTTGAAAATGAGAAAGGGCCCCAGGGACCTTATCACCCATCGGAGGGTTAATAGTTATTCTGGAAGCCAAGGCAGAGACAAATCACAACTCATAAAAATGGGTTCAGCAGTTCTTGACTTATAAATGAAGTAACATTAAGACGACTTTCTTTTATTTACAGTCTATCACAAATGATATTTCAGTTCGAAAAAAAAAGATTAATTTTTTCAACTTTATACCCAAAAACAAATTACACTTTTTAGTCCAGGACATATTTTTTTTTATTGATTATAATTGTTTACAGTATTTAGAAACTAATTGTTAAAAAAAATGAAATTTTAATGCATAACAAACAAAATAACAACAAAAACAAATATTACTCCATTTTTTTACTGTCAAAAATGACTTTTCAGTACTTAAAAAAATGTTTTTTAACTAAACTTATTATTTACAATACTGATATATTGCTATTTTTAATAATCTGAATAGCCTCCATTAGTGTATATCACGCATTGTAGTCTTGTTTTCATTGAATGAATGTACTTTTTCATGTCGTAATTGGTCGGTATATTCTGCCACCCTTCGAGTATTGCAGTTTTTAGAGCTGTGAGATTGTTTGGGTGTCTTTTAGCCACTTTTTTCTTCAAATAAGCCCACAAATTTTCGTTTGGGTTGATATCTGGGCTCAGCGTGGGCGTATCCATCACTTTCCGGCAATTATATAGCAGCCACATGCGAACCATTAATAAATTTAATAAATTTGCCTTTAGTATGTTGAGATATCCTTCAGAATTCATGATATCCCTAACAAACAGTAATTTTCCAACGCCTTTGCTTGATATGCAGCCCCAAAAAATTACACACAATTTGTCGCATTTATCTGTCAGAATTATGTTGCGGTTTTCTAATGCTATTTTCGGTCCACGCCACACTCTAGGCGATCCATCGTGGTAATACAACACCATTTTTGACTCATCACAGAATATGATGTCGTCCTAGTTGTCAACTGGTTTGGAAATGTGCATTATAGTGAAGGAGAGCCGGTTTTGTACATTTGACGCAGAAAGCAACGTTTTTTTACGTACAGCTCTTGATAAGTATTTGTTCCGCAGTATGGCCTTCCGAACTGTTTCAGAGGAGTTTCTCCGTCATAACGAGCTCTGCACGTTTACTTATTTTTGCCTTGGGTCACTTCCATACTTTGGTTCCAATTTACCCTCGTTTTAAGGTCGATTTAAAATATTAAAAATGGTTCGTTGTGCTACAGAAAACATTTCTAATAGCTCTGGTACACTTTTACCCAACTGGTGATTGTAGTATACTAGCTGAACCACGTGAAACGATAATCTCTGTCTTAATATATTTAAATCAAATTAAATCTCTTTATAATGCCCACAAAGTCAAAATTCACAAACAGCTTATTGCAAAACTCTTTGAAAAGCACAAAGCAACCAGCATACTTATCGGAATTTGTACCGTTCATACCTTAATTGATGCAAAAAGGAATGAAAACAAAGTACTGATAAGTCATTTGTGACAGTCGAAAAATATTTGTAATATTTTTTTTTGTTGTTATTTTGTTTGTTATGCACTGAAATTGTACTTTATTTTTAACAATTAGTTTCTAAATACTGTAAATAATTATAATCAATAAAAGAAAAATATTTCTTGGACTAAAAAGTTTAATTTTTTTTTTGAATATAAAGTTGGTGGAAATTCAAAACGACATTGTTGCAACGGATAATTTTTTTTTTTTTTTTTTTTTTGTTTTTTAATGTTTTCTTTATTTACCAAATGGATATATAATGGCAAAAGTGGAAATTTTTTTTCTAAAAAAAAAAAAAAAAAAAAAAACATGGATTCTTTTTCTCCTTATCATTTTGAGTCCAGGAAGTCTTTTAATCTGCTGCAGATGTAGCCAGCGAAGTTCTTAAGGGCATCTGACTTCGCTTCGTCAACGTCGTTTGGCTCCACAACTTTTTCGGGAGGTCCTCTAATGTTTGTCAACAGTATTGCTGTTTGTATAAGAAATTGGATATAAAATATGTAAAGAAGTAAATTGAAATAGACAATATTTATTCACTACCTGCTATAGGTGCTAATGGCACTGATAAGTCCTCAGTACTATCTTCCAATGAATTTTCTGCTAAGAAAGTGACTCCGAAGTCTATATTTGAATTCCTGGGGATCAGGGTTCTCATTGAGGCCATCTTTACTCCTCGGAAGACCAGAGAAGTTGTTGTTTTTAGTTGAATAATAGAACTAAAGGTATATGAATCGTACAGTTCCATATTCAATGTAAAAGTCTGAGTTGTGCATTCATGTCTCGAAGGAGAACGCCATGGTCAACGGTGTCGAAGGCTTTTGACAGGTCGATGGCCACCAAGATGGAACGATGGTGTGGCCTTTAAACGTTTAGTTCTTCTGAGATACGGGATGTTATATCGCAGAGAGCAACCCATCACTGACCAGTTTACCAGGTTTGGGGACGGGTATGATTTTACCTTTCTTCCAAATGTCTGATATGTGGAGGCCAGTCAGGCAAAGGTTGAAAAGTATTGTTAGATATTTAACGCCTATGGGAGCAAGGTGTTTAAGTAGGATCATAGGGATGCCGTTTGGGTCATTGGCCTTGAAGGGTTCAGCCTCCCCAGTGACCAAAGCGACGTCGTCGGAGGAAAAGGTGGTGATAGGATTGAAGGGAGCAAGCTGGCGGATCGAATGAGGTGGCCAGCGCTTGGGGGCCGTTCGACAAATTGTTTCATGAATCAGGCAGCGATCCTGGAGGGATCTGTGATTGGACTGCCGTTTCACCAGCAGAGTTTCTTATATGCCCAAAATCAAGGTATTTGATGCACCTAGTTAGATTTATGGGGTTCCTTATTCGACAGCTTACCCAGCCGACTCTTACATGGCCGGCTGTGAGCAATTGGCTTCTGCTTCCGGGAGGCTTATGACTGCCGTCTGTGTGCCATCGAAAGCTTTTCTCATAGAGACAATGTCCAGGACCAGAGTACTAATTCCGTGCTGATTGCAAATTGCGTTCCGGATGTCCTCCTTGGTAGTGACTTTGTCGATGTCCCTGCATTCTAGTGTCTTCATCTGCATCAGGCAGCGTACCGATGCCCACTCTCCCAAAGTGTCACTTCTCACTCCTCGGTCTTCTCTCCAGTTTTCTTTAGCTGCATCAGGATGCCGCCCTTTTGGGTTCGTCTGATTTTCGAGACCGCCCCACCTAGCTCGCCGAGTTTGGGATCTGCCTTCACTTCTCTTAAGATATCGGCATAGGACTTCTCGCTGTTCGTCTCTATTACTATCGCGTCCGGTCTGGCCCTCCTTGGCTTAAATGCTCTAGAACTAGTTTTCCTAACCGTCGTCCATTGTTTATCGCCTCTTCCGTCTTGTCTTTGGGTGTAGGAGGCTGGGTTTTGTGGCCTTGCTATACTTTTATACTCCTTTCCTTCCCCGAGTTGCTTCGTTTGGAGCTACGCGTTATAACCGCTCCTTCCAGCTTCCTTTTCGGCCCAGCCGATTGTTTAAGCCATGGGGATGTCTGAGTGCTGTTGCTCCTCTTACACTTCACTTCATTCGGAGTCTCGTCTACTTGTTCCACTGCTGCCAACTCGTACAACGCTTTGGTGCTCCCAATTACATCCCTCATTTGTTGGTATATGGAGCGCCTTTTTCCATCTTCCAACATTTCCACTAGACTCTTTATTTTGAAGCCAAGTCTGCTGAACGCCGATAAGTCCTTGCCTGCAGCCTTTACGCTCTGTGCCGGATGGAGCACTTCCTTGTTATCGCTCATCGTAGTGTGTAGTCGCCTTAAGACCCCATCGTCGTTAATCAGGAGACTCAACTGCATTGCGAGTTTGTCTTTCGCGTTTCGTTAGTTTGTGTTTTTCTTCGTTTATTATTATTATTTCCTGCCTAAGTTTTATATACCCCGTAGCCCTGAGCTTTGCCCATGATGAAGTTCACCCAAACCTTCCCGCCTGGAATAATTCTTACTAACTTAGGACTTGCTTAACAAAATTACTCTTAATCACCTACTAGCGTTTCTTCTATTTCTCAACGAAACTTTTTGCTGCCTGCTTTAACATTACAATAAAGCTTGTAATTTACTGATACATACATACATGCACCTTTTTTTTATAATTCAACATATGAACCGGTCAGCGAGATCGGAATAGCAAAATAATTCTGAAATGAAATCATTGCATAAACACTTTTGATTTGCGCAACTATAGTATTCATATTTTAATGGAGCACGTTTTCGTGCTTGTAAATTTCTTCAAAGCCTTTTGAATGATTTTCAATTTCTTCATATTAACATAATACAACAAATATAATATATGTGAGTTTGGCGTTATCATAGAAAAATTAAAAGAAGAATTAAAATTTAAACCATATGTTTATAATTTACGCTATAAAAAAATATAAATACAAAAAATACAAATTAAGTAAGCGTTGTTTTTAATATTAATAATAAGAAATAAAGTAATGTTTATATTCGTTTTTATTTGTATTATAAAAAATCATAAAATGAACATTTACGAACATTATTTTTCTATTATAAAAATGAAAACACTATTTAGCTTGAGCTAAAACATTAATTTCAATTAAATAAATTTAAACAACTAAAATATTTGCAAATGAATCAAATTAAAGAACACTGTAATTATCACATTTGAAACAACAACAGTGTAAAATAATTTCTAATTTGAAAAATAATTTGAGTAGAAAAGTAAATTGTAAAAATTAATGTACAGCAATTAAAAAAAATATATATATACATATATATATAAAGTAAATTAATCTTCAAATGTAATTAAAACAGATGTAGCATATATTATTAACATATTATCGATAAGAATTGTTTAAACATTAAGAAAGAATGTAAGGATTTGCAATAAAGAAATGTACTGAAAGAATATTTGAAATCTGTTTGGGGCCAACGGGACGTTTCGAATATATATAATTTTGGTTCTTCAATGACGTGGTAGTTTAACATACAGGGATGCCTTGTATTGTGTTGAAGCACGACAAGGTACTCAACAGTGATTTTTGGAAGACTTCATATTCAGTTTTTGTTTTAAATTTATTCTTTATTAATTTATCATAGAAGAATTTACAAACTTTACTTAACGTATAACAAAGCAAAACAAAATAACATTTTTTAGTGATAATACATTACATATTTACAGTTTGAAAGCTTAACTAAAAACAATTCTAAATGAATGCTTCTTTGTTTTTTTTTTTACAAAATCATTTTGCATGTTTTGTTTTGTTTTTAATTATTTGTTTTTATTGTAATATCCGGCAATCAATTGCGTTTCTTAAATGTTTATATTTTAGAATGTTTTCTACAGCTTCTTAGTATTTATTTAATTAGTATCTACACATATTAACATAATTTTCAGTTAACTACAGGCACCGTCTACATTAAAGATTTTTAGCAAGTTTATTCTTTTCTTTTGATTATTATTTTTTTTTTGCAACACATTAAGTTTGGATTTTTTTCTCTATTTCAAATCGTTTTAAATGCTATTATAGTTATATATTATAGCTATATTTGTTTTTCCTTTTTTTCTTTAGTTTTTTGTTGCTTTTGCAATTTTAAAATCGTTAAAATTTATTATTGTTTCAGTTTATTGGACCTGCAAATGGCTATAAGCATTTTTAAACCTTTTTAGCTACATAGACTAATTCCTGCTATAAATGCTTACTAAACACTTCTAAAATTTTATAAATAACTGCTTAGCTTTTGCTTTTGTCTAATTATTAAGTACATTGTAGGCTTTTTGAATTGTTTACTAAATTTGTTTTTAGCCATATGATGATGTTAGTTTGCTAAGGTGTGTTTACTTGGCACTCCGCATAAGTCGGTTACTCGCAAAACATTCGCCAAAGAAACGATCAAGTGAATGGTAAAGATGTGGACGCACATTAGCGAGGCCATGATCCTCATCGGTATAGCTCTGTGAATAATGCAAAGTATAATTGATAAATTTGTATACAGAACATCAATGGTAAGAAAGTAAGAATATTTTTGTGAAGGATATTATTAGGTGAACAAATAAGTTTTGAGGATTTTACGGGACCATCTTGTAAATATATTCATCTTAAAGCATCATCATTTGCCTCTAAGAATCAGTAAGGGCGAGTACACACCAAAGCCTTCGCCCAACATTCCTCGGTTTTTCTTTTGAAGATATGTTCGAAGGTTTTAGTCGCGCGGCGTGGGAAAGCAGCGACCGGGTGTCGGAGAGCAGAGCCAATTAACCGTTTCCGAAATCCATGCATTCATACAGACAGACAGACGGATATGGTTAGATCAACTCGCCCTTCGATGCTGATCAAGAATATATATGTACATGTACTTTGACTGCTACCCCTGTTACAAACATTTGCACAACTTTAATATACCCTAAACCATTTTTGTGGTAAAGATTATAAAAAAAAGGAGGAAAAAAACTTTCAAAACTTATTTGTGTATCCTATACTTACAATTTGCTTAAACAGTATATCATGACGTTCCAAGTTCTTGGCCAAGATCATTGTCTGCTGATAATGCACATTGTCGTCCAGTGTGCCATGTATGAGCATATATTTTTTACCGCGCAGCTTTTGCGCACGCGTGCTCAGGCGCGACTTGTCGTAGCCGGCAACGTTTGTTCTGGGCAGTGCCATGTAACGTTCAGTATAAATGGAATCTTAAAATTAACGCAGATGACAGATTCAATAGTTCAATTTTGTAAGATCAAATGTTTGCTATTTAAACTTACCGTAGTATGTCCAATCGGTGACAGGCGCCACGGAAGCAGCGCATTTGAATACTTTCTCCTCATCGTTGGCCAATGCCATGGCTGCTGCATAACCACCATAACTCCAACCCCAAATGCCGGTGTGATCAGCGTCGATGAAGCTGTACTTCTCTTGCAATTTCCTAATAGATGGGTTGTGTTGACCTTAAAAATATTTTGGCACTAATCAAAAGTTGCGTACAACTTACTTTGTAACATTGATCTGATCGTCAATCTCAACTGTGCCCAATTTTAGATAAATGGAGTGTAGTAATTTATCACCACGTAAACCTGAGCCACGGCCATCGATTTTTGCATAAATCACAGACTGATTTGACGATAAATAGGTGCCCCAATCCACGCCCCATCTCTGGACCACCTGCATAAAAAAAAAAAAAAAAAACAAAGACGGTAATGTATGAAAATTCTATGGGCGCGCTGACATCATCACTTACAGCTGAGGAGCTAGGTCCGCCATAGACATCAACCAGCATTGGATACTTCGTTTTGCCACTGCGGTCCAAGTTTGGTGGCAATTGCAGCAGCACCTTGGCAGTGAAATCACCTGATATGGGTATGGTGTGTATTTCTGTGGTCGGCATCGCAATGCCCTTCAATTTATTGCGCAGACTCTCATTGGTCTCCCAGTCGAGCAGTTTTGTTAGCACCACTTGATCTGTTAGCAAAATATATTGTCTATTATCCTGTGCAGCTTGAGATGATTATAACTCACTATTGGTGTACGACCATTCGTAAACAACCACCATAGGTATGCCAGGACCCAAGGACGAGATGATAACTTGATTAGCGCTATTGAAGTCCGCCGAGTAGTAATTCTGTTCGACGCCTAAGTGTGAGTAAAGAAAATGATATTTAGTGCAGTAGTTATTCGATTATGTGAACATCCAGAAGAATGAATAAAAAATGACCAACCAATTTTTATACAGCAAATTCTAAAGAGTGAACAAGGCATGTCTCGATTATGTAAACATTACTAAAATTTTACTCTATCCTACAATTACTTCAATCAGATTTGACAGTGTTGGATTTATTTTTAATTATCTTATGATTAATGAATTAATTATTAAATTATTAGAAAAAGGTGAAACTGTAACAGTATTATCAAAAAAATATAATGTTGTTAAGCCGATCAATGAGGAACAATAAATCAAGCATTTTAAATTCAACTTAACTTGCAATTGTTATGGAGTGATCACTAAGAAAACTTTTCAACGCAGTGAAATGACAACGGTTGAAAGCAAACTTTACGAATGGTTTTGTGTCCAATGATGGAAAAATTTGCCGGTTAAAACACTTCGTAAGTTTTGCATGCTTTTAACAGTCATTATTTGGTTGAATTTTTTATCAATAAAACACTATTTTTTAAATTTTCATCACATAGGAAATACAAAAGAATACATATAAATTTATATATAAACCTGCAAAACTGCTACACATGATATGTGAACAATTCAATTCAGTGAACAAGGCATGTTTGAATTAGTTCACATAATCAAATAACTACTGTATATGGTTTTGAAAATGTCTGCAAGTTCACTAACCTCCCGATATTTGTAGCTTGCATGTCAAACATTTCGGTGTCTGATCCGGTGTTGCCTTGACCGCATAAATATGCAAGTTCTCTGGATTTTGTTCAGTATTGGCGGTATAGAAGATAATATCATGCACGGGATCCCAATGCAGTATTGAGTCGACGACATAGTTGCCCCTCGTCAATGCCTCTGACTTGGAATTTGTCGTTGCAGTTGACAGCAACGATAAATGCCGATATTCACCAGCATCCGATTGATTCTGCGGCAATGTCAGCGCAATGCGTGAGCCATCGCGATTCTTAAAGGGTGCCGTGAAGAGTTCAATCCAGCCGGCTTTCGATTCCATATTGAAAATCTGCAAACGCATAAGAATAAGTAAGTAAAATTTTCATTTAAGTATTTTGTGTCTTACTTCGTGTCGTTTCAAGCCATCGAATACTTGCAGATAGGCTAAATTCTGTATGCGATTCATCCATACGGACAGTACGTTGTTATTGTCCAGCCAGCTGACGACGGTTATAATGAAGTCCGTTTCCGTATTGAGCGCACTGGGAACGGGAATTTCGGTTAGGAAGTCACCGGCAGCACTCGCGGCACGCGCCAAATCTGCGGTATATAGCTTCACTCGTGGATTCGATGAGCCCGCTTTTGGATAGGCAATCAAGTGATTGAACGGATATTGATAGCGTTGATCGCCGGCCTCGCCGTAATATGGAAAGTTGATGACATGCGTCGGTGAGTCATCTAAACTAATGAAGGCGATTTGCGTGCCTGTTGGATTGAACCAAGTTGCCACATTGGAGCTGATGACTTCCTCCTCATAGACCCAATCGGGTATGCCGTTCAATATGGCCGCATTATCATCGTTCGTTATAGTAATCTCCGGTTCGAGTGGACTTGGTTTATAGTACAGATTCCGTTCATAGTTAATTATCAAACCGTTGCCCACTGGTGCCCATTGCACCATTATGAGATGACGCTGCTCATTCTGTATGGTCAGTGGATGTGTTTGATCCGATGTTATATTATATATATCATACTCTGCCACATAGCTGTAGCGGAAGTTCTTCTTGTAGCTCTTCGCAAGCAAAAGAAATTGTCCATCGGCGGATTTTTCAAAAAGCACATAATGATTGGCATTGCTAAGCAGCGTGGACTTGTGTTTCGTCTTTGGATCGTACTCAACAATCGACTACAGTCAAAAAAATATTTTACATCATGTTTAGTCAGAAGAAAAAAAAAAGAAACTTTTTACTTACGCCACTATCCCTGTAAATGAGGTGACCATTGTTCGTCCAGCTGGCATTAAAGCGTTTGGCATAAAGTTGATTTTTGAGAACATCTTCCAGATCGATGGCGTTGTCATTCGATGGCGGCTGGTCTGCGCTGTCACGGTTGGAGTGTATGATAAAGTACAAGGCTGTGGCTATCAGAGCAATGACAACTACCGCAGCTACAACTGCTAGGATGATGCGTATTCTGCGGATCTTCTCTTTGGAGTAGACTAGATTCTGCAACAATAAGGTTTTGTTTAGTTAAGTGACAATCTTTGTGCAAAATAATAAATTTTTAAGTAAACAACAACTTTATCGTATTGAAAAGTTGCACAAGGATATTTTCAATATATAATGAGTCTATAATAATTAATGGTAATCTGAATGTGCAAGGTCTGGGCTATAAGATGGATGCATCAAAACTTCCCAGCCAAGCTCACTCAGTTTCTGCCGGGTCATACAAAATGTGTGTGGTTTGTCGTCATGATGGAACACAACACCTTTTCTGTTGATCAATTCTGCTTTATATTCGTTAATTGGTGACAGTAAAGATCAGAATAAATGGTTTGACCAGGTTGTAGAACCTCATAATGAGCCATTCTTTTTCATCCTTAACCTTAAAATTATCAGATCGAAAACGAGCCAACCATTGCGCTGCTATTTTTTCAGTAGCTTGCGACACATTCTTACCTTTTCTATAATAGAAAAGCAAAATATGAAGACAAAATCAAACGTAAATAACTCTTCACACAATAATGCATTTAAGCTATTGAAAATGTTTTGCAATAGCAAAGAATATCTTACAATAAAAATAAAAAATTTTCTTTAATCACTTAATAAACTGCTGTCATAAGTCACACTGGTGTGCACAATTTATGCATACGACGCAACACATGTATACTTACAGTTTATTGAAATTAAATTTTTAATTTTGCTGTATGCCTATGCTGCTTATTAATTTTAGTCAATCTAAAAGAGCCATAACGTATTTCAACAGTTACAGCATAAGACTGTGCCACAAATTTGAAAATAAACGCATAAAAAAAGAAAATAAAGCAAAAACAGCTTTTCAATAAACACTTTCCACTAATAAGCAAGTCCAAAGGTGTGCAGAAGAAACCTGTCACGCATATTAAATCTCATGGCGCGTATCGTATTTTATCGTAGCTTATCGTCTGGCTGCGCATGCGCATGCGATGGGCATTGTTAGTTGGCTTAATGGAAAGTACGCAAATTGCATTAAAAATCGAAAGTCACTCAAAGCAAAGTATCTGTGAGTGAGTAATTTAGTGACTGCGAGTTAAGTGCATACATATGCATACACCTAAAGTAAATGTGAAGAAAATAACAGAAAAAATTGTGTACTAACAATAAAGACAACAGCAACGAGTTTTACATAACCGTTAAGCGTGCAAACGAATGCTGCCGATGCAAACATGATTCGAAAGTAAAGAAAAAATAAAAACAAAAATTTTAGTTTCGTCGATGTTAATCGTTGCCGTTTTTGTTGTTATTGTTGCTGCTGTTAGCCAACGGCCGTTAATCAAACAATTGTTGCCAAAGTATTTTGAAACACATAATGATGTTGACTTGCCTTTCTTTAGCTCTTTTTTTTACTTGTATTTGTTTTATGTTTTTGTTATTATTATTTCTGCGCAATAATTTTATTTACTTATAAGATTGTAATGATTTTTTTGTAATTAAATTTATAGGTGTTTGTCTTCACGCGTCTTAAAATTTAGCAAATGTTATAATAATAATAATAAAAAAAAAATTATTAAATGATTCAGTAAAAAAAAGAAAACAATTTGTGTTGGAATTTTATTTTTATTTCGTGCTCTGAAGGCCACACAATACAAATGTATAAAATTGAGAATGAATCCTATTAGCTATGCCGCACATGATTTGGATTGCTTTGTTCTTCGCAAAAAAAAATATAATGCGCAAATCTAAAAAATATACTCCCTTTTTCATAACCGGATCTCGGTTCTGAAACGACATGTTTGAAATTTTAAAACAAAATTAAAAATAGACTTCATGAATGAAAAAGCAAAGGTAAGTTTTTTATTATACTCTGTTAGCGGGGTAATAATATAAAAACAAGCGTAAAATGCAGAAGGTTATTGGAATATTATGAAATGACAACGAAAGACCTCGAACAAGATGATTAATTTAACGCCTGCAAAAACATGATTAAAGCAGAATTGGAAGATGTTTTGAAAAAAAAAAAAACTAGAAAGGCAGGGCTATAGTCGGGCGTAACCGACTATAGAAAACCCTGTAACCAATCCCAAACTGAATATATATTTTGTATTCATTATGTAAGGATATCTCAAGAAAAAGAAATTTTTCTTTTTTAGTAAGTCATTTTTCGGCCGATCGTTCGTATGGCAGCTGTATGTTCTAGTAAACCGATATATATCATATTCAGGAATATGATTATTAAATGCACAATTTGGTAACGATGTCTTAATAAACAAAAAAGTTTTCCTCAGTAAAAGTTATTTTTCGGCCGATCGTTCCTATGGCAGCTATATGTTATAGGTTTAATATCGAAGCAAAAAAATAAACTTATGCCTATGTATTAGAAGAGTCTTCGTCCCAAATTTGGTGATTGTCGGTCCAACCTTGCGTTCATACGGACAGACAGACGGACATAGCTAGATCGAGACGTCTTTCGATGCTGATTAAGAATATATATACTTTGTGGGGTCTGTCACGCCTCCTTCTGCTTGTTATATACTTTTGCACAACTTTAATATACCCTTTACCATTTTTTGGTACAGGTTATAAAAAGAAGGGGAAAAAATAGAATTTCAAAAATCAATAGAAAAGTGAATTCTTCGAGAATCATCCTTGGAACATTTCGATAAATTTTACGAGGTTCTCCTGTATGTGCATGTCAACAACAAAAACAATAACGACTTGCAAATTTCAATTTGTAATTTTCGTAAGTGCGAAATTTTATTTGTGAGTAAAGATTTTTTTTTAGCTCAAACAACAGAACAAAAAAATAATAAAAAATATACTATTAAAACATATGCTTAAGCGCAAAATAAAACAAAAAAAAAAAAAAAATGTTAAAAAAAGTACTTGGGATATACTTGTATCTCAAAGCGAGTATGAAAAATCACATACATTCACAGACAGCGTTGAGCAAGAGAAGCGACGCATTGCCTTGGCTGGCTTGTAAGTGTAAAGAAAGAAATCACACTTAAGTGTGGCTAACAAAAATATTACACCTTGGCGGCGAGCAAGCCAACAGCTGCAACTGACAACGACCAGCAAAACATGACTCACAGCCGCAGTCGGAACTGGAACTGCAGCAGCAGCAGCTAACAAGACATGAAGCATGAAAGCAATGGACTGAGCACAGCAACTGAGCAATGAACAGACTGAGCAGAGTTGGGTCAGAGGCAGCAGTAAAAAAGGTTGCAACGACCGCACACCTGCCAATGGGGGGAGTGGTGGAGGCCATGCTTAGTAGTTGTGTGAATATGTAGATGGCTGGAGTCGCATACACGAGCCAAGCCAGGCCAGGCCAGGCCAGGCATTGGTTGCTGCTTGGTAGTTGCTCGTACGTGTGGGCTACAACATTTGCATTGATTTCAGTTAAAATACTGAAAAGTAATTCGGCACAGCGCAAGCCACAGGTACCAATGGAGCAGCGGCGGATGTGTAGGGTGTGCATGGGTAGATTCGCCTTTTCGTTTTCATTCTTTTTTTGGTTGTAAATTCACGACAGACATTTCAGGCTATTCAAAAAATTTCCAGACTCATTTACGTTGCGTTAGTTCGTTCGGTAGTTGGGTAGTTGGTTAGTGGTTTTATCAGTCTATCACTCGGGTTTTCTGATTGCGTTTTTTTCCCTTTTTTTGACAGGAAATTGAAAAATCTCATGGATTGGCATCTCGGTTTCATGCTTGTGCGTCGTTGTATCTGTTGGCACGCTGCTGCAAAAATCATTTTCTGCACAATGGTTTTGTTAGCGCTTATAAATATGAGATCTGTTTGTATGTGTGTGTGTGTGTGTGAGTGTGTGTGTAATGTATTAGGGATATGTTTTAAGTTTATCTAAAATTGAAACTGTGCTTTACTGTTGGCTTTGTGTTTTACGTTAGGTGCCCGTTTTATTTGAAGAGTTACTTGCTGCTTGTTATACACAAAGCTACACTGAGCGAAGCGATTGACATGCATGCATATAATGCACGAAACTGCGACTAGGATTACCATATGAGGTGCAGCAGTCCAATACAGCAGCTATACCGCTTTCGCACGGACGTCAGTGCGCTTCAGTGATCTTTTATCTAATTTTTTCATAATCGACCTTTTATGGCAAACCGAAAGCGTTGCAAAGCTTCCCCAGTGTTGCCTAAAGCTTACGTACCGACTTACCGACATACAAGTTGCCAGCTTTGTCGCCCATATTGTGTGATTTAAAAGGTATCCCTATATCGGGCAGCACTAATACGATTGTTTCAATTGAACACGTATATGAAAGCTGACATTTCAGGCTGCATTTTTCATGAAGACAGTTCAGTAATTCGTCGCTCGTGTGAAACGCACAATATGTGGGCATCAAACACATACATATGTAGTGTTAAAAACCGCAAATACTTTTTAAACTACGCAATATTTATTACCAATGACTAGAAATTGCAAAATTTTTATTTATTTTTTCTGCAGTATATGGCATATAAAATAAATAATTGCAAGTTTAAAGTGTAATTAAATTGATTAGTCACTTCAAATAATTTTCGCGCAGTGTTTTGTGTGAGTGGCAGCTGTAATTTTTTTTTTATTCAATGTGCGCATCGCTAAAACCAACTTTAGTTAGCAGAAACGACGATACAACATCCTTTGTTTTTCATTTCCCTCGCTCAAATGTTATTTGCTGATACTTCACTTCGCTTCCCTTTGGGAAATAAATTTAATACTCGTATCGCAATTAGTACGATAAATAATTGCAGTGTTTCGTTTTAATTGCAGTTTTATTTCGCATTATGCATGCTTCTCTTTTTTGTATTTTTATTTCTTCTTTTTTAGCAAACCTGCTTAAATGATTTGTTTTATTTAGTTTAAGAATTGACGGCACGCACACAATTTACTCATGGCATGGCACGGTACAGCGGCGGCACAGACTGAAAGCAGAAGGAAGGCTAAGCTTCTGTTGCTCGAACCTCAGCTCATCCTACACAGTTATAAATCAGTAGAGTGCAGTTAACAAGCAGACATCAATAAGTCGAAGCAAAAAGGCTGAATGTGTGGCTGCTTCTGCGTTAATGCGAGCAATACAACATGGGGTATACGTTATTTCGATACACAAGCTTATGCTGCATTCTCGTTGACGTTTCATTTTCATATCTTGTACCTTATAATGGTAAAGGGTACATTAAAGTTGTGTAAATGTATGTAACAGACAGAAAAAGGCCTGGCAGACCCTACCAAGTATATATCTTGATCAGCATTGAAAGGTGAGTCTGTACGTATAAACGCACGGATCTCGGAAACGCTTAGTCCTACAACGAAGACTCTCCTGTTTGTTTTTTCGTTAGTCAAGCTATAACATTTACTATCAAAACCGCTTTTGCTTTTCAAGATATCGTTACCAAATTTTGGATTTAATAGTTTTAGATAATATCCAATTATATACCTGAATATGATAAATATAGGTTTACTATAACATATAGTTGTCATAGGAATAATAGATTGAAAAACCACATTTACGAACGAAAACCCTTTTGATTTTCAAGATATTGTTACCAAATTTCGGATTAAATAGGTTTAGGCAAGGTCATATATCGCAATATAATGTATACCGGTTTCTATGTATAACATATAGCTGTCATAAGAACGATAGGACGAAAAATTACTTTTACTAAGCTTTCTTAGATTTTATACTGGGCACAGGGTATTCTGTAGTCGGGTGTGTCCATCATTGTAATGATTTTAAGTACGTGAGTGTTGTAAACATTTTGACATAATCGTTGAGACGTGATACTTTGCCAACTCGAGGGAGTGTGCACATACACATGTTTACGGTTATATGAACACATATGTATTTTTTGTATCACTTGTCTTGCTATCTTATGGCTCAACTGTTGCTGCGACAACATGTGCTTTGCCTTGACCATATGTCGGCTAAACAAAATTAATTAACATCAAGACAAAAAAATAAAAAAAAACCAAAAACACAAATTTGCTGCAAAAAGTTGTTTCTCCTAACAGCACAGCAGCAAAACTGAAGCATTTTTCTTTTATGACTAACTACGAAGCATAATCCATATTAGCAGCATGTTGCAGCAGCTTAGGACTGGCAAAGGTAATATGCATAGCCAACGTAGCTGTGGGAATCTGAGAAAAAGATTATTACGTAGCACACTAAGAATAACATTAAAGCCAGACAGCATCCTACGAATGTCACTGGAAAATGTATTTTTATTTAAAGGAGTCATTCGAAAGAGATGCCTAAGCTTCATTTGTAGTGAATATACTTATATTATATAAAGTTAGCAAATATTGACATTTGTATCAGACAATTTTGAAAGGCTTAAAAAAAAAAACATTCCCTGGCTTAGCTAGGAAACTAAAATATAACTTCCCAAGCTGTTTTAACTAATGCCCTCCACATTGTCAGCAATTTAGTTATGAAACCCATATTGACTAAAATCTATTTTAATGTTTTAATTTGTTTTACAATTTACATATTTGCATAAATTTTGTGTATCCTGTTAAGCAAATTACTTGGAGCGTGCCGACTTAAGTAAGTAGCGTTTTGAAGTTGATCATAAACGTGGGCCCAAGTAAATATTAACACAGTAAACAGTAAATAACCTTTGGTGGTGTACAGTTTAATTCCGGCAATAGCTCATTTTGGCCAAGCTCAGTCCTCAGTTGCTTGTGTACAGACGCGTTTAAATATGCAGGAACATAATTGGGCAACAAACCTCGAAGCGAACTTGCAGACAACAAGACCGTTGCCTGCCAGCAGACAGAATGGCTGTGCAAACTGAGTGGCAGCATGGCACGACATGGCACGGCATGGCCAACCCGCCAACACTCTACAGCCTCTGTACGGCCCAGCTATGCAGCAGCGATCCGGCAAGCGGAAGGCTGCTGATGTGTTTTTGCTTTGCTCGTGCAAATATTCATCGCCAGCAACTGAGGTGAGAAACGCCTTGTGACGCCTTCTGTGACGCCTTGTGTGACGCCTCAAACGCTTGCTTACCTTAAATCGATGATGATGATGGTGATGATGATGATGATGGCCAATGTCGTCTTCAATGGCTGACATGGTGCTGCCATGTAGCTTGGCCGGACCACGTTGCAGATGCTTTAGATACGAGGCGTGTGTAAAATGCTGTTGCTGCTGGCGCAGTGAGGACGATTGCTGTTGTTGCTGCTGCTGATAATGGTGTCCATCAATGGCAGAGATTTCGTCATCATCATAATCATCAAAGCTGATGGCAATAGACTGTTGATGCTGCTGCTGCTGCTGCTGTTTGTGTGCTGGCGTACGCAGCAGCTCAATCGGATGCTCGCACTTGCAGCGATGTGGCGGCGGCAAAGGGACCTGCGCTGCTGTTGATGTTGTTGTTGTTGTTGTTGTTGCTAGTGCTGCTGGTGGCGGTGGCAGCGGTTGCTGTTGCTGATGATGATAATGTTGATGACTGTGCACATGATGCTGATGTGCATGCGATGGCTGCTGCAGTTGCTCCTGTTGGTGTTGATGATATGGCTGCTGCTGTTGTTGCTGTTGCTGCTGTTGTCGTTCACCGCAGTTGCTATATCTTTTGTTGCTGCCCACGCCGATGCCGATGCCGAGGCCGATGTTGGAGCCAATGCTATTTGCTGGATGCGGTGGCGGCGGTGGTATATCAGCTGGCGTCATGTACACCTTGCTGCCAGCGCCAAGACTGCTGGGGAACATGTTGTTGCTGGCGTTGTTGTTGTTGTTGCTGCCACTGCCAATGCCGCCGACGCCTCTTATGTAGTTGTTGCTGTTGTTATGTTTACTTTGATTTTGATGCCAATGGAATTCATCAAATTCGCCTGAGCTATTGTCAATGATGCCGGCGTCGTGTTGCTGTAGCTGCTGCATGTGTAGTTGCTGTTGTTGTTGTGGTTGTTGCTGTTGCTGTTGCTGCTGCTGCTGCTGCTGTGGCAACCATTTCGCTAGTCCTGTGTGCTCTGTTGCTGCATTGTGGTTATATGATTGCGTTGCTTGTTGATTCGTATGTCGCACACATTGCGGCTGTTGCTGCTGCTGCTGCTGAAGTTTTTGTTGTTGTTGTTTTATTGGCGCTTGCTTGTAGTAGCGGTAATATTGATGTGTGCCAGGCAGATACTATTGTTGTACGTTGTTATAAGGTATAGTTTTATTTTAAATTAGTTTTTGGTTTTCTTGTTTTTTTTTTTTTTGTTTTTTTTTTTTCATTCATTTTTCGTAGCATTTATTGTGTGTAAAAGTTTGTAGCAATGTTGCACTCGCAGCTAGTTAAGTATATATATATATATGTATATATAAATATAAATGAATCGCTTAAAGTCTAACATGCCAAAAAGAAAGCGAAACATTTAAGAAAGCAAAAATCAAATGTATACTAAAGGCATTTGCATACAAAAACAAATATCATATACCTGAGTTGCAGATATACAATAAAATAAAATCGTAGCAAATTAAGAGAACGTCGATAAAGACAAAATGTTGCATCTGTCACGTTTCTACTTTCCGTAAAATGAACATGCAGTGAAAAATTCCGCTTGGCAAATCCAAACGCGTGTATGTAGGAATTAAACTTATTAAACATATACGTTTTATTGAAATGTGCACTGCATCATTTAAAAAAAAAATAACGGGAAAGAAACAAGAGAACCGTGTAGAAGTAAACAAATTTTCAGTAAAAAAAATGCTTAACCGGTCTACAGCGTAAAAAAAGGATCAGGTGTAATGTAAAAAATATAATTTGTTTTATAAAAATTGTAAAAATGAAATAATCAAAAATGTTTGGATTACTTTAACTCAGTTGATTTAGTGTATTCTCTAGATTACTGCAATGCAGGCTGACAATTCTCAATTCTTAGCTTAGCATTGATGATACAATAGAGAGTTTAGTAGTTCTTTACCCTATGGCTCTGGCAAAACAAAAAGGCTTTAAAAATTTGATTTTTTTTTTTATATGCATTTTTCATGACGCAGTTACAGCATTCATCCAGGCAAATTTATTTTTGAATATGAACCGTTGAGTCTGCGTTTTGTGCTATTGTATATATAAAAAAGTTTTAAAATATAATGGTTTATGATTTTTTTTGCTTGTCTAGCTACAAATGAATCCGACCGCATTAGGCGCAACCATCTGGCAGATTAAATCAACATCACACCAAGCAACGTTAGGAGTACAAAACCTTTATACAAATGAAATCACTGAATTTCATTTGGAAAATGCATTATCTTGATTTGCTTCGTTTGCTTGGCTTGGTTTCCATGCGAGTGCCACAATGCGAGCCAAGCCAAATAACGTTTTTATGCACACTACTCGTGTGTGCACATGTACATGCACATGTACTGCGAGGCATACAATTCAATCCAAGCTATTATTTAATTATGTGCTTCCTCTTATACGTTTGCGCGCTTAATCAAAGTGAACAACTTGGCTAACGGCATAGTTTTTGCCAAGGCGGCAAAGGCCAGGCCAGACCAGGCCAGATGGCGGCAGAAGAATTGCAGAAGTTTCATTCGTGTCTGTGTGTGTGTGTGTGTGTGTGAGTGTGTGTTGATCATGTGTTCATGTGGCAAGTGGGTGGGGACAGAAGCCACAAGTAGACTAACTTAGACCAAACTGAAACCAAATCAAACTAAACTAAACTCAGCAACTGTATAAAGAAAAAAAATGCTTGAAAGCGGGCTTTGTTACATCAACATGCTCGGGGTCAGCAGAGTCATACACAGACACACACACACACACATACACCAATAAACACACGGACATCATGTTTCACATGTGCCGTTACACGCGCTCTCAAAGGGCAAACCAAGTCAACCCCAGCCCATGGAGATGTTCGCCAAGAGCAACATCAGTCTGCGAGCGACCTGCATTCGAATCGCTAATGATGATCAAATAATGGAAAATGCGGGAGGCCGCAAATAAAGCGGCAAAGAATGCATAAAAGAAACTAGGGAAGTAGGGAACTTGTTGGCTGTGTGAGGCGGCTCCTGCTGCTGCTGCTGTTGTTGTTGTTGCTGTACTGCTTCTTCTTCTTCTTGTTATTTGAATGCAGTAGCACGAAGGACGCGCCATCGTTAGCCTACTTGGCAGTACACCAAAATTTCTCGTTTAGGAAATTTTCACAACGTCGGCGACGCTGATGCTGCTGCCGCTGCTGCTGCTGCTGATACTGACGCCATTGCCAAAGCCAGAGAATTTTCGTATTTCGTATTTATTTGCAGCCGATCCAGCCGAATGTCATGTAATGTTATGTCAGTTTTATTGCAAATCGCCAAAGGAAAATGTAATGAGCGGAATTTAATTTTTATGCAAATAGTGCTGAGGTATGTGGGTATGCGGCAATGCATAGAAAAGTGTTTTCTCATTTCTGTTTTGTTTTCTCAGTTATTTTTTATATATACTATTTATTTGTTTTTGCCAAATTGTATGCAAAAAAAAAGCATGCAGTTATTTGAAGAACTTAATAAGCAAGGAAAAATAAAAATGCAGTTAAGTTCTAAAATTGAAAATGTTTTATTGCAAATTTGTCGTTGAACGCCTGGAGGTATGCAATAACTTATTTGACTATTTCCCAAATGCACTTAATCATACAAAATAAATTTTGTTGGCTTTTCCTTTTCATATTGTAGCAATTTCAATAGTTGCGAATACCCTATAAGCGAAAATACTTTTGTGAAATGTGAAACGACAGCAATTGCTTTATAAATTGCATTTCTAACAGCAAATAAAGTTTAGAGTTAAGCTATTAAAAGTTAACATTATCGATTATCATAAGAATTTCAAAATGCTTCATAAATTTCAGTAGCTGTGGACATTTCGAAAACTCTTTGGGATTTTTTGATTTCGGTAGTTTAAAATACTTTATATAAGATGTTTCAAGTAAGAAACTCATATATTGTATTATTGAACTTTGTGTCTTATAAGGTACTTATATTCAGAGAAATATTTTTGTAGCCGTGACTTCTAATATTTAAACTTATTACTTTCAAATCAAAATGTAAAGTCAGAATTGTATTTTCATTTAATTATACATAGATAAAGAAAGCTTTAAATTTAAATAGATTCACATTTTATCTGCCTACCTGACTAACTTTGTTTAAGATTGTCGAAGTTTTAAGAAAAGCAGAACTTGCAAAATTTTTAACACAAATTAAGAATAATCGTATACGTATACGTTGTTGCTCAAAGGCAACTAAGAGTGGGAGATTGTGTTAAGAAATTACTTTAAAAGCGTTTACAGCTGGCATTTTGTTGCAAGTCCTAACTAACTGTAAGCTAATGTCTTCCCCAGCCCAACTTTGGAAGTCATAAATGGCAAGCGAAACAATCATCTCATTTGCATACCCTCAATGACTTTATAAACTCCATGCCTGCGATGAGTCGCAAGCATTTGCATATAGACGAGTGTGTGAGTGTAAGGGTGTGAAAAGTCACAGTATAAGCAGCACATTAAACAAAAGAAAACTAAATTTGTGGACATTTATTTCTGTTTATTGCAATTTATAACACTACAACACCTAAAAGTATGCAATAAAATATGTTGCCATAAATAAACGAAATAAAATGCAGCCTATAAAAAATAATAATGGCTATGTGAAAATCTACAAAATTGGCTTAAACAAAAAAAGCAAAAACAAATATTATTTACGCAAAAATAAATATCTACTTTTATGGCTTAAATATGTGACTAAGAATTTAAACTTAAAATCAAATAATAATAATAATAATACAATATTTGGCTCAAAAACATGCAACAACATAATTACGTTTGCCGCAAAACAGGCCAACACAGTGAACTGAAAAAGTCATGTACTCAAGTCTGGCAACAAATTAAAAGTGAAACACATTCACTAAGGCAAAAACTTAAAACTTAATTACGAAACTTAGCAAACTGGCAACGAACCGAAAGGGTTTCGCGCATTTGAAAAGTTTTGCTTTTCGGCGCCAACGAACGCACGAACGAAGGAGAGAAAGAACGAGTGTGTGGGTTTTAATTTGTTTCGTCGATTTCGCAGCTTACCTGATCACTCTGCGCTGTCTCCGCGACAGAAACGTCATTGGCCGACATTTTAGTCGACATTCGCTTTTAATTCTGCCCGCAACACTTTCAATTCAATGCTTTGCTGCTTTGCTATTGTGTGGCAGCACTTCCTTTTTATTTTTTTTTGTTTGTGTTGTTTTTTTTTCTATTTTTTGATTCGTTTCGTTTTGTTATATTTTTGGGTTATACAAAAATACAAAAGGAATTTATTTAGTTGTACAAATTGCGGTTGCCTGCGTTTAGAGACTGCAAAGAGAAATATGCGAAAAATGATTTTATTTATTGCAACTGCGACTCATGGTTGCCATTTTTCGTTTGGCAATGCAAGCTTTTGTTTCTAAAACTATTCTTGGTTTTGTTACATTTTACGCATTTTGTTTTTATTGATTTTATTTATTTTCTGTTTTTTCAAGAATCCATTATTTGTTGCTGTAATGATTTTGCAAATAATTTTTATACATTGTTTGCTTTTTCACACCCGTAAAACAATTATTTTAATTGCATAAAAAAGAAGTGGAAGAAACAAAAAAATATATGTATTGTCTACAACGTCAAAAATTAAATTTTTATGCATGAACTTATTCATTTGTTTATTTATTTATATGTATAAAGAATTTCGATTTTTTTTTGTATATTTGTGTCGCATTTTGTTAGTTAGCTGTGTTATGTGTTTTGAATTTGGTGTTTATTTGTTTTATACATTTATTTTTTATTTCGTAGCATTCACAGTTTTATTTGCATGTTAAAAAACGTGCATAGAGTTTATTTTATTTAATATTTTTTTTTTTGTAAACAGCTGAGTTGAAAAATAATTGCAATTGCAAATATTTATTCGCTTGTGAAAAAGAAGCAGAGTTTTGCTGGCACTTTTGTTACTTCTAGGTTTGCTTTCTTTATACTTAGTTTTTCTACCCTATGCATAGTTTATTTATTTTTAATTAATTTTGATTTTGTTTATTTTCTCTTTGGTTAGTTGCTCTGCACATAATTTTGCTGTGATGCAAAAGTTGTGCAAATGTAGTTGCAATATCAACTGAAGTGTGCCACAGAAAAAAAAAAAAAAAACAAGAAACTTAGCTATATATAAATGAAAATTAGCAGAAACAAGTTGACAACAAACTTTTACCTAAGAACAGAAAAGTCACTAGAGTTGCTCTGCTGATTTTCAATTTTCTATATTAAGCATTAAACATTTTAACATTTGTGTCAATGGCACAGTGTTATGCAATAATGCTTTAAAATTGGTAGCATTTTCTTTTTTTGTTTATTTTCTTTTATATTACTCTCAGTCACATAAAATGCGAACTCCACAGCAGACTAAGTCATTTGCTACAATAAGACTTTTCAAAGTTTTATCAATTGTTTAATTTGTTACATAACCTTTGCTTTTTTTTTATTTGTTTTTATTTTTTTTTTGTAACTATTGCGTATGCACTGTAACACAGTGAAGCTTGTATAAATATTGTTATGGTAAATAACATTTCCTTATACACATAATTCGCAAACGCGATTGTGAGCGCAGCCGTTAAAGAGGAAACATAAGCAACATTTGCTGCTTTTGTAAAACCCTAGCAGGCTGCTTAGGTATTAAGCCAAATGCCTTGGCATTTTCACGCATTTGCATGCATTGTAACAGGCCGTAAAATTTGGAGGCAGTACTCAGTCAGCGTTTCCATTAGATTTACATCCATTAGGCAACTTCAACTTTTTCCTTATGAGTTTGCTTTGGCTTTGCTTTTTTAGCGAACTTTGCATTTTCATAATTTTGCGTCTTTACGCACTTCAATATTTGATTTTTCTTTTTTTTTTGCCAAAGTTTTTCACCTTTTTTGTTTATTTTTGTTTTTGTTTCTGTTTTTTTTTTTGTGGTTTGTAATTTATTTGTTTTTGTTTTTCTTTTCATGACGTCGTCACTCGCATAAAACACAAACCTCCAGCAAATAAATTTTCATTTTTTATTCTGGCATGTATTTGGTTACTTTTGGCTTGTTTTACTCAAGTGGCTCGTATCTGTCTGCCTGCTTCTTAGACTGTCTGTCTGTCTGTCTGTCCCGCTGTCGGTTTGTCTGTAAACATTGTATACACACAAGCAAAGCGTTGACTGCTTTTTTGCTCGCAATGGGACTACATTGAGTGCGAGTTATATGCAAACAGTTTATGCTTTTACGTACATCGCACTACACTACAACCCACTCCACCCCGACGCACCCCATCACATCCCATCGCACCGCACCACAAAGTAAAGAAAGAACCAAGCAAAGCACTGAGCAAAATTCATCGTCATATCTTCACATGCCTGCCGTAAACTTATTATGTGTATCATTCTTTACTTGTTTATTTATTTATTCAAATTGTTTAATTTGCATTAAGTGTCACTGTGAAAAACGACAGTTTGGGCCGCAACAGCAATACAATTACATATGTATGTGTGTGCGAGTATGTGTACTCGTATATGGTTTATTTGCGGTAAACTTAAAAGTAAAGTGAATTTTTGGGCGTTAAGCAAACGCATGAAGGCAAATCCAAGACTCTCTTTTACTCAACAAGTGCTGCGCAAAATGCGAGTTCACATTTGCAAGAATCGTGCAGTTCATTTTGAAAATAAACCAGTTTGAGTTACGACTGAAGCTTCTGCATTCTCAGTTGAGACAATCTAAGTTAAAGTAAGCAAGTAAGTTTGCTTGCACATAGAACTTTAAAAGTTTAAATATTTAGAAACAAAACTTCTAGTATAAGAAATTTTTTTTGTAAAACAAAGAAGCATTTAAACAGGTTTTATAAAACTTAGATATGCAATTGGGATCTTTTTTATACATTTTAGCTTGAAACACAAGACAAGATGTTACTCACAATGTTTCTTCGTCTTCATCTGTTTAAGTAAACAGTACGGAACAATGTAAATATGAATATGGGCACATATTCACAGGCACTTTTTCCCCGTACTTTATTATTGTTTCTTAAATATTTTTGTTAAAGATTTTAACTGACTAAGTTATATAAGAATATACGGCTACAGCCAAGTTTCATTCATTTGCATAATGACCAAGTATTAGCTAATTTTTAACAAACTTTGGAAATAAATTACATAAGTCATAATTAACTTTTCATTAGCACACCTGTTTAGTTTTACAGCAAAGACGTCAAACAGCAATTGTAAAATGTTGCAAGTAAATAAAATATTTAACACTCTTTGTCCACTTAGTTATGCAGACTCATTCACAACGATACACACTCAATATTTTGTACTCGTACGTTTGCTTACGTATGCAAACACGCATTCACTTAAGCTCAAGTTAAACTCAAATTGAGTGAAATGTAGTTGCGTGAATTTGAGTGCATCTTCAAGGCGAAACTTTGTGCAGCGCTTTATGTGCTTCAACGCAATCCTATTATTATAAGTTGAAATTTTGTGCAAAGCAGACAAATGGTTGGCATTTATTGTGCGCACAATTTAACTTAATTAAATATGATTCCATGAGATCTCCGTTCACT
This sequence comes from Stegana nigrithorax, assembly GCA_037044495.1. NCBI lineage: Eukaryota > Metazoa > Arthropoda > Insecta > Diptera > Drosophilidae > Stegana > Stegana nigrithorax. The sequence goes on along the minus strand of JBAMBQ010001764.1, from coordinate 8,885 downwards.
CTCCGCAATTAGATGCGCTCACAATCAATCTCATCAAAATTGCTGACAAAGCCAACCAATCCAACCAGCCAAACCAGACAATCCAGCAAAGGGGAAAAAAGAGCCAACAAAAGTTTTTCGTCTGTGGCTAAAAATGCGCAGCTGGTGAAATTTGCTAAACTGATTAAAAATTAATGAGTTTTAAGTAGTTTTATGGCATTATGGAAAAGTGCTTCTTAAATCATTACGTTCATCATGTACAAAATCAAGCACAAAACTTTGCACGTTAAGCTTAGCCAATAAAATGTTTTGCCTGCATCCTCCGTTGTTTGGTGGTTATCAAGGTGTGAGTTTGTATTTTATGAAATTGTTTTTTGTTCTTTTTTTGCAAACATTCAAGTTGGCATGTTTTGCATAGTTTTCATCAATTGTATACACTCGCACACATACACGTGTATATATAAAATTTTATTAGCTTTGCGCTTTAATTGGAATTGGTGGCTTTGTTTTGAACACAGAGTATTGGCTTATTGTGCTTACGTAATTAGTTAAACGAAGCTAACGCAATTAGTTTACAAAACGATTTGATGTTAATTGCGGTTGGGTACTGTATTGGATTAGTTGGCAGAGCTTTGCTTAATCTTTCTTATTTGCTGTTTAACACTGAAAAAGACAATTGACGCTGATTGCAGGTTTATTACATTTTGTAATGCTTTGTGAGAACGTGAAGCCACCACAATGGGCTCACATAATGTTGTAATGTTTACGATTCAACGCGTAAATATCAAGGATTTTAATTAACTTGCAGCAGAGGCGTCTTGCTTGGCTCGCTGTTGAATGCAAATTTTCACTTTTAATTACTGCATCCGTAGCATTTTATATGGCGCACATTGCGCTACGCATGTAATAACTGAGTTAGCAGCAGATGTAATTGGTCACGGCACATACAAAAGAAAAAAAATAAAAAAAAAATTTAAAAAATCAAGTGAAGTAATTACTGATTGCACAAAAAACTTAATCAACAGTCTACTGTTGATGCCAGAGCAATTACAAAACAAGTGGCCAACGAAGAAATTTTTGTAATAAATAGAATTACTTTAATAAATTTACTTCTGGCATTAGAAAGCATTGCCAATTAAAATTATTATGTAATTTCCTTTCGTTCTGCTGTAACCCAATATTTTCGTATATCTTACTTCTTAACTTATCAATATGCAGCATCATCTAAGGTAAGTACATAAAACTCAGCTGCCAATCAATATTTGCTTTGCAGACTAATAAATCAAATCTATAGACCAAATCATATAATTAAACTATCAGCATAATTAAATTAACCGTTTTAGACATACAAACTTTACAACAAATGCCCTTAGCTCACGTTCTAAAAGAATTATTCTTTCTATCTAATTTCAGATTCCAATTTTCGTTCTCCTGATGTAATGCCAAAGTAAATATTTATATTTTTTTATTTATACTTAGAATTTCAGATTTATAATTTTTTTTTTTTTTTTTTTATAAATTTCTATAGCAATTTTATTATTTCTAATTAATTTTAGTAATCTTAGCTTTTCCTCTTATTGATAAAAGTTTGTAATCCAATATTTAAATATTGCTGTATCCTTATGTCAATAAAGAAATAAATTTGCTAATATCATAACTGGCAAATGGCTTCTTTATAAGCGCCTGAAGTCAGTAAATAATAACTTAAAAAAACAGCTAATATTTTATTTTACAGCTATTTAAACTTTTTGTTGCTGTTTGCTTGTGTCTTGTATTTATATTGACAAAATGGTTTTTTTTTGCTGCATTGCACTTGACTGCATGCAAAACATTTGATATTGAAGTGCATCAACCATAGTTGGCTGTTTTTCGTATATATACTTGTATATATATATTTTTTTTTTTTTTGCATTTGTCAGTTTTGCTTTACACGCGATTTTTTTTTTTATTATATTCTGACTGTGCTGCGTATGTTTGTCAAGCTTCTGCAGGATATTGCAAGCACACAATGCGTGAAGGGACGGAAGCAGCCGCAGCAGCACAAGTTGCGATGTCGGCAGCCAACGACGCTAAAAAGGACACTGCAGCTGCATGCAAAAACGAAATGAACTTTCATCAATTTATTTCGTTTCACTTCACTTGTATAAAGCAGTCACTTTTATCAATTGCAAGGATACACATACAGACTGATAGAGTATGACGGAGAGAGAGAGAGAGAGTTTGAGCTTCAGCAGGCTGCAGCATTGGAATGTTTCACTTAAATATTGAATTTTCGTTTTCGTTTTAATATTAACCATTTCACAAACAATATGTTTACTTTGAATAATGCTGTGTCAGACAAGACTGTAGCTGCTTATTATTATTTTAATTTATGTTTATGGCAGACTCTGCCTGGCATTTAACTGTTTATTTATGGCAACGGCTAAGCACACGACAGCTCAACCATTTAAGACATGCACTCAACTGTAAGTTGTTAGCTTCTAAAGCACGCTTCAGCCATTCACCGACGTTGCGCCGCTGGCTTGCTTTGCACTTTTACCATGGATTACGTTTAAGTTTATCAACTGTTGACATTAATAAAACATACTTTGGCATTAAGTAAACACGTTGATTAAAATTACTTTGGCTGATATTATTAATTAGTATGAATTTGCTGACGTCAGCACAGTTCTGTGTTTATTTTGATTTTCTAAATATTAGCCAGAGTCGAATTAATCTCGAATATTGTTTTTAAGCGTAAATAAATTATTTATAGTACTATACAAAACTTGTATAATAAGTAAAATAAACACAAGTTTAAAAGTCTCTTATTATGAAGTAGTTTTATGTTTTATTTATTCAATGGAAATAATAACATGAAATAATTTCTCTTTTTGTTAAACATTTTATTTCTGTATAAAGTAACATTCATTTTATCCTATCGACACAAATATTTAAACAAAAAAAATTATGTGGGTAGTGTAGTTAACAGCTTAGCTGCGAGTTGGCATAGAGCAACCTTGTCAGTGCTTCTTTGCAATAAAATCTTTAAGCCAAACTGCAATATTAACTGAGCTCTAAAGGCCAAACATACCTTACTGCAATATGCATTGAGACTCAATCTATGTATCTGCTCAGACGTTAGGCTGCAGTTAGCTTTTTACAATTTTAACTTCTGTGTATATTTATTATTAAAAAAGAACCTCGTACAGAGCCTAAAGTCTTCACATGCGTTTTTGTGCATTTATTTTATACAGCAGTGTATTAAGAGAACAATCTGTGTATTGCATTAAAAAAATTTTGTTTTTTTGAAAATTGTTTAAATGGAAAATTTTTATTTTAAAAATTCTTGACAACAATGTGCGCACTACGATATTGCAGTTCATTGGCTTCATTTAATTTAGGACAATGCTTGTCTAATTTAGAGTGCAACGCACTGCAGTGTGCTAAAAAATAATTATCATTATGCGTCATGAGGAGCTATTTTCGCTGCAGTTGACATTTTAATGACCTTAAGGGTTTCACGCACTTGTTGCTAACCAACGGATGCATGCCAACGGATCAAAGTCAATGTTACGTGCAATAGGCAGTGCAGTATGCGTGTATGCGCGCATTTGAGTGAGTGTGTGTGTGTGTGTGTATTGCACTTTTTGCAAGCAACATCACGAGTGCACATTACCAAATTGAATTGGTGATGTTAATTTTGTGCTGCAAGTGGCAGCTGCAAACTGAAGCACTGTCAACTTGTTAGCCAAAGCAAGGCAGCGACGAGTTTGCGACATACACAGAAATAGTAACGTTACATTCATAAGGTCAAAGTTCATTACTTAATGTACTTAGATGAAAAATCATACCAGTCATATTTTATACCGCAACACAAATCGGATAAAAATTAGTTAAGAAACGGGCAAAATTTTTTAATTAGCACATCACTTTGTTAGTTAACTTAATATGAAATAAATGTGTATGCTAGCATTGCTTAACTATTCTGAGCACAAATAAATTGCAAATTAAGAAGAAAATATGCCGATGTTAGAAAATAAACATTAAATGAAATATGCGATAGTTCTCTTAATTTGCATGGTATGAACCAATTTGGCCTAGTCAGATATTGTGCTCAGAAATTGTTAGTTATGTGAATTGGCAAAATACCTATATCCCTTAACACAATTTAGCATAAACTTTGGGATATCAACGCTAAGTAAGTTAAAAAAAAATTTACTTATATTGCACTATTTCGTTGTCAGCAGCTGTATAGGGTATGTAGTTGACAATTAAGTTAAGCAGTTACAGCAGTCATGGCTTTTATTGCAGTTAGCAAGCCGTCTGCGTAAGAATCACTCAATTAACAAATTAAGTCAACAGACGCAGCATTAAAACAAAGCAAAAAGAAAAGATAAAAGCAAAACTACGAAATATGGGGCAGAAAAAGACAAAAAAATGTAAGAAGTCGAAATAGAATGCAAAAATGGAATAATTGCTAAAAGAGTAACTGTAGTGGCTTAGACGCATGCCAGCGTACAAAAATTTTAACACAATAAAAAGAGAGAGAGAGAAAAAAAAAAAACAAAACCGAAGAGAAAAACCTAAAACAAAAGCCACGACATTGTCTTGCTTGCCTTGCAGCAACGGAATTTTTATTTGAGTCATGTTGAACTTTATGATGCTGACTTTTTGTTTGACTCAGACGCCAGCCACGCGCTGCAATGCATGCAGCGCACGAACACACACCAACACAGGCACATACACAGGGAGAGGCAGGGCCACAGGCAGCGGCAGAGACTTGAGCGAAATTGCCAACATTGACAAATAAGCAACTTGTTTTTCAGCACTTGCCACGGCTGTGACTCTTACATGGACTTTATTTCTCATGCAAGTGTTGCAACATGACGTCGCAGGCTGCGCGCACAGTTTGACATGCGAGCGGAACGAAACGAAAAGGAAATGACTATCAACTGACACTTTGTTTTACTTAAAGTCAACGGTGGCACGAACCAAACGACATACTACACTTGACAATATGTAAGGCAACTACTCTCGTCTACTTTGCCTACTTCCCCACACGACTATTGCGGACTGTTCCCTTCTCAACTCCTCGCGTCGACTTCCTGTGGCTTGAGGCACTGCATGTGCGCTACGTTGCCATGGCTTATTGAAAACTTATTTGTGTGTATAGTAGAATTTTTTATTTTCAATATTTTTTTGCGTTTCTTTTGTTTTTGTTTTCTTCGTTTATACTTCTTCCTGCAGTTATTGTTATTGTTTTTTTTTTTTTTTTGTATTTTTCACGCATTTACATATTTATTAAAATTGTTTTTGTATGTAAAGCTGTTGATGTTATTGGTTCTGTTATTGTTGTAAGAAAAGAAACAACAACAAGCTAATTCTAATTGTAAGCGTGCGAGCAGCAAAGAATATAAATTTATTTGCAGTCGCACTTAAAAAATTAATTTTAAATAAACTTTTTAAATACCATAAATATTCTTTAAAACTTTTATTTGTATGCAACTTTGCGGCTGCAATGCGCATATGCATTTTTGTTGTTGTTATTGCTTTTGTTGCTGTTTTCGTTGTTGTTGTAAAAGAAACGAAACAAAACAGAGAGAAACAGAAACAGAAAGAATCAAGCACAAAAACCCATTGTTTGCAATTTTAACGCCCACACCCGCGGACTGCCTAGCTGCCAGCTTGCTTGCCTGCCTGCCAATGGCCCCCTACATGCATTTATCCATCCCTGCACACATGCATGTCAGCGCATTTTTCAGCCAGCGCACAATGGCTGGAACACAGCTTGAGCTTATGAGCATTAGCTGCATTGGAATCTCAGCCGTCTCTCATAGAGACAGTGCCTGTGCCGCTTAACTCCTCGCTGCGTCGCCGTTGCACGTATCCGTAACGGTACCCGCACTCATGTTCGTGTTCGTGCGTGAGTTTGTTTGTTGCTCCGTATGTATGGTATGGTTTGGTGTGGTTATGCGCTTGTGTTTATGCATGCTGCTGTACATAAAAAGTGTTTGTGCGGCATAACGCAAATTCATTATTATTATTTTCATTGTTGGAGTTGTTGCGTCTCTTCTTCTTGTTGTTGCTATTGTTCGTATGGTTGTTGTTGTTGCTGGTGTTGCTGGTGTTGTTGGCTTAACGCGTTTCATTCACACATTGCTGCATGCGCCATAGACTTGCAGCATTTTTAAAGTCACAACTTTTTTTGTTATGTTTTTTTTGTTTTTGGTTCTGCTTGTTTGTCAAAGTTGAAACGTGATTTTTTGTCTAGGTTTTAATGTTGTTTTTTTTTTGTTTTGTTTTTGTTTTATTTGAGCACGTGACAAGTCAAAGTAATAAGTTGTCGCAAGTCTTTCAACTTTGATAAAAGAATAACTTGTTGTCGAGCAAGCTGTCTTTCGTTTAATTAAACGCGCATTAATTAAGTAAAGCTGCTGGCTGCCATGCCATGCCAGCCCGGCAGCAAGCTGTGCCGCAACACTACACTGTAGAGACTAGGTCGGTACAATAAAAAAACAAGCAAAAAAAAAAAAAAATAGTAATAATAATGCAAGTAAATAAAAAAAAAGTGTTCGAGTGCAATTGAGATTATTTAAGCATATGCTGCAAAACGTTGAGTTCATTTAATTTGCAAGTGCACCCACACAACGGTTGGCAGGTCAGGACAAAGCAGCAACCACATAGCAGAAATCATAGATAATAAGGATGTAAGGATTTCAGCTAGACTTAACCGAGCTGCATGTGGGTCAACTGAACAATGGCACAATGCTTGCGTAATCCTGGCCAGCAGCTAAGCAAGGTAGCTAAGCGTGGCCATGTTAAACAGCATGACTGCGTTTTCAAATTGGCTTCAGGGAAGGTGTATGTAAATTGATTAATTAAATTACTGACTTCTATAGTGTAAGTTTGATTAAAGCTGGACAAGCTGTTGTGCACTGCAGCTAAATTCAAATTTGTCACATGCATAAGCTTGGCATACTTTGCATTTATTTAATAAAGGTATTTTCTTTCAAATTCATTAGATCATTAGAAAAGCATTTCTATTTGTATATTTTCAACTATTTTTTAAGAGAAATTTGTGCACAAGCCGCTTAAACTGACACTGTCAAAGTTCACACGATCTCAGCAAGAAATGTGACAACAAAAAACGAACTCAAGAAAAAAAAGTGGGGGAAAAAAGCAACATAAAAGTAAAATAAAGACAACAATAAGCTACGTTAAAACTTATAGATAGCGACAGCCAAAGTGCAGCCATAGCAAGAAAAACATAAGCGCTGCTTAAAAGACAGCTTAGCGAACACGAACAAGAGTTGCTGAAGAAAACCTTGAGCTGTGAAAAACAATGACCAAGATGCAACTGCATGAGTTACCAAAGTCCCACACACACTCATGCCGGCTGAGCTGACTGGGCTGGCACACTGACTGGCTCGCTGCCTGCCCGACTGCCTCATGTGCATGGCTGTGTGTGTGCATGCATGTATATGCTTATGTATATATATAAAATCTTGCAATCCACTCACTTAGACGATTTTCTCATTTGTCTTAATTTGTGACAAATGCAAGTAAACAAACAAACCAACCAACAAACTGGTGAGCCAAGAGTCTGCGCTGGCCGACTGTGCAGATGTGTGCACACACGACACAAGCTCACAGCTCAGCGCGCTTTGTCATGTGAAATTTTCTTGAGTGGCACACACCAAGACGACACCACATACTTACACTCGAAAGCTCAAGTACGCAACTTGGCATTCTCTACTGCTTTTCACAACGCTTTCTTTTTATTATCTTTTCGCTTCTTTTATTTTCTTTCTTCATGTTGTTAAGTCACTACTGCATGGCACTTTGTTGTAAGGCATTTTTGAGCATAGTAAACTGTGATGTAACGTATGAATGTGCTATATTATTATTTCAATAAATACCGTTCCCACACTTTGTGCGGACGATGACTTTAACGTAACTTAATACTTAATGTGAAGGCTAAGCTAATGCATACGCTGAAGACGCGTCTGCATAGCCGCCTAAGCCAAATATGCTACGCTTGCAATTTATGCACAAGCTAAAGCATGCACATCCATACGATACGTCAATACACATAAGTTATATATAAGAACGTTTTATGTACGGCTCTCTCAAACAGAGCCATAGAATAAGTTTCAAGTAAAATCATAATTCATTCGTTGTACGACATTCGATGTAAACCATGCAAGCAATAAAGATATCTAAAATGTAAAACTAAAACGAGTAATAATTTCAAATAATAACATGGCGACCGTGACAAAGAGCTTGCTCGAAGTCCAGCCCAAAAAAAAAAAAAACTTTAAAAAGTGATATACAACAAAAAAAAAAACAGTTTCAGTGCGTGAACAGTGAATAGTTTCAATGTGAAAATAAAAAACAATAAAATAAACATAACAAAAGCAACTTATCAATTAATTAAAGAGTTAAAAAAAAAAAATCAACAAATTTAAAACATGGTATAACATGCAACCTCCTTTAACAAAACTGTGCTCAACAAATAATTAAAAGACATTGTGTGTGCAAATTTGTGACAAGCAGCCAATACATATGTATATACTGCAGATTTAAAGGCTGTTATACTTTTGTAAATTACGTTGTGAAGCATAAGAAACAGTGCGAAAAAAACAAATACAAACTATGACAATGGTGCTAGTGACATTAGTGAAATGCACTCATTAAAAACGTCAATCGGTGCGACTGAAATACAAAAAAAAAATTTTATTAAAATAAAAAGCTAGTGCTGAAACAAACATAAAATGTTATTAAAATAAAACAACGATTAAACACTGCACCGCCTTGCACAGAACTTTGTTAAACAAAAGAAAAAACACGAGAAAATAAATTGAATAAAATGTACGCGTGCCTAAATTTATTTCAAGTACATATTTATTAATATGCAATGATTT
>JBAMBQ010001763.1:0-13064 GCA_037044495.1 Stegana nigrithorax | reverse complement strand
CTATGCCATGTATAAGGTGGGTAGTTTTACTAAAAAACCATTGATCATTATATATATTTTGAATATAATTTTTTTTTACAGCTCGGCTTCTTCAAACGTGCTAGTAAAGATGAAAAATATGAGATATTGCACAAGGGCAAAATCGAATCTGAGTTAAGCGATAGTGACATTGACTAATGGAATGTTTAGAAAAGTATTATCAGAGAATATGTATACTAAGAAGGCGCATCTCATACAAACTGCTTGCCAAATTCAAATGACAAAAACAGGCAGCGGCGGGCAGCGTGTGTTGGAAGTCAAAGTGCTGTAGAGCCCTCTGTCAGAAAATATTTTCTGCTCTATGACTTTGTGTTTCTTTCCTTTGCTACGCATGTGCTGCTCGCACTCATGCTTTGATGACAATTGCTTATCTTTATTTTGATCTTAGTTTTAATTTTTTTATGTATACGCTTTTGATGTGATTTCAAATGATATTGTTTCCCTTTCTATGCCTATTCATATGCTGCTCGCACTAATACCTAGTGTGCGATTTGTCTATTTTAGGGTAGATTTTTGATATTTGATAAGTTATGAATGAATGGTTAAATATCAAACACATTTTTTATGCGCATTTTTGAATTATTTAATTTATAATTAATTTCTAATAATTGCACATGTTTCCTATTATTGCATTATATTATTTAATTATAAATTAAAAATTATTATTCAATTAGAAATTAATACTAATTATGTAAAAATTGTTACATTCCCATATTTATCCATTCATTCTGCTCAAATTATTAAATGCAGACACCTGTCAAAAATCGAAATAAATAGTCCACCAATTATTCATATTTTGCGTAGCTGGCTTAAATTGTCTTCATTTAACATTTTGCGCCATCCACTACAATCTGAACGATCTGGTGTTTCGATGATCGCCGGTTCAATTGAATGCATGGCAAGTTTTTGTTTAATATGAACTGAATAATGTAATCATTGTTCAATAAATGTATTTTGCACGCAATAATTTTCAGCAATAATGCGTAATTACTACAAAATATTCAAATTGGCTTTGACTTTCTTATGCACACAGCCAAAGCGTGAAGAAGCAGCTTTGAAAAAATATATGTCCGTAAGAAGAAAGAAGTAAAGTCAATATTTTATAAAAAGCGAGAAAAATAAAATAGCTAGACAATTGAAACTTCTAAAGTCATGATAAATTCGCTTATTAGTGTGTGTGTATACACTTACTGCAGGTGTTGCTGTTCAAATGCATATACAAATTCAATTCAACTGTCTTTTTATACCAGGCACGCATGAAAAGAAGAATGTAATGCCTAGGTCAATAAAGAAGTAGCAGCAACACAAAGCAAAAAATATATTCTTAATAATCAAAATTTCAAAATCATGACAAATTCTTTTCTGCATGCACACACAAACACGTGTATTTCAAAAGGTATGGTCGATGAACAACTTTTCATACCAGGCACACATAAAGTGTAGCAAGCAAAAGAATTGTCTGCTGCAAGAAATTTGTGCACCAAATTCAACAACAACAACATTCTTGGATTGCCAAAAAAATGGCAATCGCCACACACATGACAACTAGAAAAAAATGACCAACAACAAAAATGCGCAATCGACTAGTCCGACAACACAATCAAAAAAAATTCTTTGTATATGAAGACAATCATCACACACACATGCAACTACCACCGAAAAAATTATATGCCATCTTATGGTAGAGTCCTGGGCCCACGCCATATTTTCAACGATGTCATGCGTCTTCTTATTATACATATTCTCTGGTATTATAAAAAATATGCATATTTTAGGAGTAAAAATAAACCTTGTGTTATTGCCTATTAAGTTTTTTATATAGCAAAAATTAAATTAATAATTCTTACTTTCGAAGTATGTAAAAAGCAAAAAAACATATTATTAGCTTGTTGAAATGCAATCTGAGCAAGATGTAGACGACACAATAGAATGGTTAAACAGGAAAATCCACGAAGCGGCAGATGCTGCCAAACCTGAAATTTCAACTGTTACACCTAAGAACATTCGTAACTACTCAATTTACTTAAACGAGATATGTCAACTAGTCAGTGAGAAAAAGACTCTTCGTCGCATGTGGCAGCAAACACACTACCCTCCATATAAGCACATGCTCAATAAAGTTGCTAAAAAGCTAAAAACGAGACTAGCCGACTTGAGGAACGACGCTATTGAGGACTTCCTGCTAAAAGCGGAGCCAAACGATCCTGAATGCAACCTATGGAGCGCCACGAAATACCTCAAACGACCAGCGCGGCGTATTATTCCCATAAAAACACCTGTCGGAGACTGGTGTCATAACAACCAGGAAAAAGATGACGCAATCGCTGAGCACTTACAAAAACAATTCACACCGTACTCGCTTTGCAGCAGTATACAAAAAGCAACAATTGATCGCGGAATAAGTTCACATTGCCCCCCCAACGCGCCGATATCGCCGGTTAGCATCGATGAGTTAGAAAGCGAAATAAAAATTCTGGGGAGAAAAAAATCAGCAGGATATGAGATCACAATTTTTATTTCTACGAGCATACTTAAGCTACAGAAAGTTCTATTTTAGACACGACAGCGCCAAATCTGCAATAAAAGATATTTAATCAGGAGTCCCGCAAGGCAGTGTACTCGGTCCACATCTTTACATCTTATACACATCTGACATGACAAGCCCTTACCTTGACCAAATAACCATTGCAACATACGCCGATGACACGGCAGTACTTGCCATATCATCTAGTGCCAGAGGAGCAATACAACTAATGCAGAATCAGCTCAACCGAATACAAGACTGGATGATTAACTGGAACATTTCGGTAAACGCAGAGAATTCAGTCCACGTAAACTTTGCCAACAGACAACAAGGTAACGACCGTTCCCGGCTCAACGGCGTACTAATACCCAAGCGAAATAAAGAAAAATACCAGGGCATGTGGCTCGACAAAAGATTGACCTGGAAGGACCACATAACAGCCAAAAGACAACAGCTCGACCTGAAAACGCGTCGCATGCACTGGCTGCTAGGACATAGGTCCAAACTAAGCCTAGAAAACAAAGTCAAACTGTACAAAGCGATATTAAAGCCTATTTGGACTTACGGGATCAAACTTTGGAGGCCAGCAGCCGAATCCAACATTGAAATACTGCAGCGATACCAAAACTTAACACTCAGAAAGATCATGTAATATAATATGTAAATAATAATATGAAATTAATAACAAATAGCTAGATAAGCATATACACCAATAAGGCCCGTTGTACAGTAGGTATAATATTTTTGATTATAGTCCTGATAAGACTGATGGCAAATAAAAAGAAGCATTAAGAAAAAAAAAAACTTCTCATAACACAATCACTCTCACTATTTATATATATTACAGATATTGCCATTATCATGTCATTAATCAAGTGCCAAACTTTGAAGGTAGGTACTGCTACTGCTACTGTTGAGTTTTAGAACACCGAATGTATGTGAATCGTGATTATTTAATTTAATTATTCCTTAGTGTTCTGCGAGACATGTGCCGCAGTTGATCCTGCCGATCCAACAGTTTATACTGAGAAAATAATCTTCGGCACAGGTTGCAAGAGCATTTGTGTGGCAGATCTCAAATTAACTAGCAGCGGATTTGCGTAAGTAATCACTGATAATACAGCTAATATTAATTAATATATAATATGAAATAATATACTTGAAGGTCCGACTATATATTGGGCAGCAGCAATACTTTGAAGATTAACTATGAAGTTACAAATAAAGGCGAAACAGCCTACCTACCTCAAATCAATATAACCTCATCGAATCGCATGAGCTTTGCGCAAATACCGTCTAACTGTAAGGTCAACAACGGCGTTGTAATGCTCTGTGATCTGAATAGAGCTCAACTAATGGCCAAGGGTGCGAAGGATACTATCACCGTTAGTTTCGATGTCAGTTCTATATCCGGTCACAGCGTGGTGATAGCTGCAGAAGTCTTCAGTACAGGACTTGAGTCAAATGCGGCGGACAATAAGTTGCGCGATGTCATAACCCTGAAGGAATTCACAGAAATTGAAGCAACGGGGTACGTGAGAATAATTCGGTAAGCTGAGCTTAGATCAGATTTGTAACTGTTTTCTTTATAAATAGGACACAAATGAACGCACAAATCGATTTGGAGAATTACAAAAACTCAGTGGAAATGATCAACAATTATGAAGTAAAGAGCAATGGACCCAGCACAGTGTCCGCACTAGAGTTTGTTTTCAATATACCGATCGCCTACAAAATATCTGGCGTGACAATACCCATCATTGATGTGTCCAATATCACCATTCAGGCCGTCTACGATGGCCAACTGGTTGGCATCGATTTCGTCGATGAGAACAACACCCATATACTCATGGAGACTGTCGAAATACTCAGCGAAGACTTCAAGGGCAAGCTGCCGGTTAATCGTACAATTGTGTTCAACTGCAGGAATCACGAGATGACAACATGCGTGCGAGCCTCTATGCGCGTCTACAATTTCAAACCAGAGAAACCAATTACGACCCGACTGCATTATAATATCGATCTCAACGAGATCAACCAGATTCTGATCGAGCCATGGGAGTTCTTTGTCATTCTCATTGACTTGGGCATCACTAGGAACGCAGCGAGCGATGCGCACTGGCTGGAGATAGTGCGCAAGATTAAACCGAATATAATATCGAAACATCAAATGTACCACACACCGATTTTGGCTATATTACTCGCTGTGTTGGGTGGACTCCTATTGCTGGCAGCAATCACCTATGCCATGTATAAGGTGGGTAGTTTTACTAAAAAACCATTGATCATTATATATATTTTGAATATAATTTTTTTTTACAGCTCGGCTTCTTCAAACGTGCTAAGAAAGAGGAAATGGACAAATTGGTACACCAAGGTCAAGTCGAACCTGAAGCCGAAAATCTGAATAGCGATAACAACTAAGCAAGTATTTTGTGATCCAAGTGTGAAAGGAAGCACCGCTTTAAGTCCTTCAGTGAAGAACGCATCACATTTTTGTTGTTCAATAAGATGTTATATAATTTATTTGAAAAATAATTCCAAGCAATACGATACCAAATGTTACTACCTATAAAACAATAATTATAACAGTGTGCGTTATTTATTAAGTTTAATGATTATTTGCATTTAGTTAAAATTAAAATAATCCTGTTTCATTGCATTTCAAAACCGAGAAATGAACGGAGAGACGAGCATTCAATGCGTTTGCTGTGTTATTTTATCTGATCAGATTAGATGATTGAATTATGGAACTGAGCTCGATATGAAGTCGACATTGCCATGTAAATACTTAACTTTAAATAACGAAAAAGCAATTCTAGGATTAAAATTGAAACAAATATTTTTGTATACCATAAAAGACTTCCTTGATTCATAGTTTTATAAAGTAGTTTTTATTTTTGATACATACGAGAACATGAACTCGTACATATTTTTTTTTTTTGATGATTTTTTTGTTTTGAAGCATTAAACAATTTATTTAAGAAAAGTTTGTGTTATATAGCTAAAAGTATTAAATTTGTATGTAAACATTTTTTAAAAATAAAATCTTTAAAAAATGCGATATAATATATTGGTTATTGTGTGACTGATCCTTGTGCAAGCAAACCTACCTCGAATAGGACATTTGAAAAAATCGCCTAATTGAGCGCAGAAATAAAAGTCTCAAAATTTAATGGATACATGGTAAGGTATAGAGATTTGGGTTTATTGGGGAAAGCAACACACAGTAAGCATGTTGTACATAAGTATTTATAAGATATAGAACGATTGTTAACATTACTTTATTTTGAAGGACGTCGAATGCAAATACGATAATCTGCGGCACCCATCGGCCAACTATATTGCCCCAGAAAATAGAAAACTTAATTGTTAGGAGCAACAATGAATGGAGGTGCTAAGAAAAAAGTTTCACTATTGATTTGTGCGCCAGCTTTTGGTGCTGGCGATACTGGCTTGACATTTGCCATTTTATACATGAAACAGAAAACAATAACTTTTCTAAATATTGCGAATTGAAGATGAATCAGAAAAGAGGATTTCTTATAAACTCGGATTCTCAAATAGTGGGAACATAAATTATTTATGTATGTATGTGAGTTTATCCAGTAGATGGCAAAATTTATTATGGGTACACCTCTGCCCAACTTGGTTTCAGTGCTCAGTGGATTCGAGGTAGTGCTTTCGTGATAGGATTGGTCAGGTGAATTCAAAACAGTATATTATTTAGTTATTGAAAAATCCAACATTTGTATATTTCTTGAAGTAGGAGCTGCAATCGTTTACAATAAAACGTTTCAAATCTACAACTCATCAGTAAAGTATGACAGCTACACAGGATACGCTGTGTCTGCGGGGCGCCTAGACAGCCGCAACCCTGGGCACATAATGATTATTGCGACTTCCCCAAGTGGTGCTCTAGATCCCAATACAACAAGCCGGAAAAACATGATTAAACCGTGCTATAAACTAAGCCATCGCGTCATTTACGAACGCGTTTCAGGCTTTCATCTGCAATCAGAGGAACTCTCTAAGGGGCCGTTCAAGAATGAAATGAAACAATAATAACGGTTAACACAGTCGTGTGAGCTATTTCTCATAATCGGCTACAAAATTGAAACGAAATATAGAAAAAGGCAAAAAACGAGCATAAAATGTGTGCTTAGTATAGACGATCATCTTAAGCGGTTCGTTTTTAACGAAGCGAAGGAATCAACATAAATCGCCATAAACACCAGCACCAGTTGATCTCATGGCTTAGCAAGTAACGGTGATCGATTCAGCAAAGGTAAGATGTAAGCTGACTCGTATTAAAGGATTTGTAACATACAGCAACTCATTTTAAACGTACATACTACCCAACTATTCGAAATTAGATACAACCATGGCTGCGATGGCGTTTGTGACTTTCATCTTTCGCTTATAGCTGCAAATATGCCTTAAATTGCGCTGTGATCCCTTTGGCTTATTTAATTTTTATAAAACTCTCTTTTTTTATCGTACAGTTTGAATTTTACCCTAGGTCCAAATTAATCTGTTGCGATAAATAAATCTAAGCTAATCCGTGACTTAAATTCTTTTGAATTGCTCATCACCGAAACCGTCACAGTCGACATAATTTTTGATGTTGGTAGCCTAATGGATGTCTATGAACTTAACATTAATGCAAGTGTCAGCAGTCAGAGCTATGAAATATCCCCGAAGAAGACAACTTCATTAAAGTATAGAGACGTGCGTTTTTAGATATTTATGGGCATGACTGAAATTATTATTATGCTATCATGTTATAAGATTCTTGTTTATTTGTTTGTTCAAGTAATTTACCAACTGGAATTATTGAGCTCAATGAAACGGCGGATAGTTCCGATTTGGAATATAACTTAAAGGTGAATATTGCACAAACATCAATAATCTTGTATGTGAACTACACCCATGTATGTAGTAAAGAGTCGTAAGAGCTTGTAACAGACAAATGACATGATCGGGGGACATGGTGGTGTGGCCGCTATAGGGAGCGCACGCGAATATTAACCGGCAATTGGTCGAGGTGGATAACTTGAATTACTGCTCTTCTAGATGCGACCGGCGTCCTGAACTGTTGACGCTGTTTTGCGCAGTGATTGCGCGCAAAAATTGCTCATGCGTTTCTTTATGCATTGGCGAGGCCAAAAACTAATGCGCAGCTTTATACCGTGGCTTGGCCTATAGTCTTTTATGTCTTCGATTTAAGAAAAACTTGATGCATACCCGTTATTTTTTTTTTTCGGTACCTCACACCGCTATCCGAGATTACCCGTTAATTATTACAGGCAACGTTACCCGTTTTTTTCCTGCCATAAAAAAAAAACGTTATCTTTTTTTCTTGACCGTCCGAAAACGAGACGTCTGCACTGCACGACGCGCAAAACAGGAGAAAGAGCTGTCATGCCTTGATTGCCCTAATTATTCAATGCGCTTCGATACCTTGATCGTGGTGAGACTGATGCTGCTCGGCAAATGTTAAATGAATGCCCGCTACAGCAGGCGTTACACGGTGATGAAAAAGAAGTCTTATTAAAAGCAAATTCTCCATTTCACATAATAAATAAATAAATTTTTTAAAATACAGTAGTAGTAGTAGTAGTTCTTTATTTTTTCAATTTCTTTTAATTTTTTGGTCATTATTTTTTCATAATATTTCACTCTTAAGAACTATGACCTTATAATACCAGTGGCATGTCTGTCTGACGTCAGGTCAGGTTCCATTTGTCTGCCGCAGCCATTCTTCCTCTTCTATTTTTCACTATCATTATTTTTGATTTATCTGCATTTATTTTTAGATTCCAGATTTAGCAGTACGCGTACATCCTATCTATAATATCTTGCATAATTTTCGGGCTGTCAGCTAGGATCACCATATCATCTGCGTACATAAGTACTTTTATCCTTTATATATCCACAATGTCGTTAACAAACAGCGAGAACAATAGTGGGCTCAATGTACAGCCTTGTTTTACTCCCATATTCGTCTGGAACCAGTCGGATAGGTTTTCACCATCCCATACTTTCGCTGTAAAGGCTTTCAATGATCTTTATAATTTTAGATGACAGGCCACAATTACTTAGCTTTAGTATTAGGCTCCTGCGGTCTATCGTGTCAATCGCTGCCTTAAAGTCTATGAAGAATAGAAACAGTTTTTGTTTTTTCTCTAGGTGTTCTCTCGCCACTGCTGACAAGGTGAAAATGCTGTACACTGTTGAATAGTGCTTCCTGAAACCTGCTTGGAATTCAGTTAGTCGGTTTATCTCAATTACTCATGTTGTGAGTCTTTCCAGTATTATCGTGGTAAGGATTTTTGGGATTGCCCTTTTTATATATCGGGTATATAATGTTTTCTAGGAAGCTCGCCGGCGCCTGCCCTTTTTCGTAAATGTAGTTATACGCACGTGTTAGCAGTCTTACGAACTTGGGGGTTGCACGTTAAAAGCACTCAGCAGGTATACGGTTCGCACCTGGCGCTTTCTTCGACTTACTTTGTTTAATCGCGGCCTGTACTTCCACCAGTGATATAGGCGCGTCTAGCTTGGCGTCATAAATCTTCGGCAGTGCGTAACATATTCTCGTTGCTAGGTGGTTTTCCAGTAGCAGGCTCTTAAAATGCTCTGTCAATGCTTGCGAGTCGGCTTTTATTATTTTATTAATTGTCTGCCCTCTTAATCTTCTAGCCATTGGCCATAACATCTTGCTGTCCTTGATGGCACCTCTCTCCTGTCTCAATTTCTTTAATGCATCATAGGACCTCTGACGCATATTTTTACACTCTGCATCAAACCAGGGTTGTTTGGCTATTCCTGTATTTCGGCTCCCTACGCCATGTGTTGCTTGCTAAATGCACTTTGCCAATAATTCGGTCAGTTCGTGGCTCTCTACACTGTTCCTATCTAGAAACTCATCCATCTTCCTCTTATACCTCGGGGCTTGCCTGACGTTCAATCTTAGCTTTGAGAGTAGCTACCTATCGCCGTTCGGTGACTGTACTGCCATCCTGAAGTGAGCCGTGACCACAAGTGGCATGTGGTCAGAGTAGATTTCTGACTCAATCGTCACGTCATCAGTTATCACGATCCATTTTCCTCTGATTGCGCAGTAGTCGATAGTGGAGCATGCTTGCCCCCTCACAAACGTATAGTTTCCATATTTGTCTCCCCTCGTTCTGCCATTGAATACCGTGAGGTTGATTGTTTCGGACATTTCTATACATTTTTTTCCATTTGCGTCCATCACCTCGTCTTTGGATTCCCTTGGTATTGTAAGATGTTGTTATAAAAATGGTTTTATTTAAACTCCTGATTTGGTTTATTTATTTATTTTAATTACGAAAAGCGCAAGAAGCATGTTCTTCGCTTAGATGTCCGAATGATAATGACTTAAATCTAACATGCATGTATATAGCTTAGCTTAAATTCTTATGCTGTTATGTACAATAGCTACAGAAGTGGAAGAGAGAAGGAACAATCGCAAGTGCATTTATATGTACAAAAGCGGCTCATATTACACGCGCTCGAACGTTTGTGTTCGCAGTGCATGCGCTCGCTTATTGTGACAATTATTGCTGACCTAGCGCATTCCGTTAGTCGAACGGTCTCACGCTGGTCGCAATGTACATTATGTGTATTTACTTTAATATTAACACTAGCAACAAAGTATTACAAGTTATGCTAACTTGGATACGCTACAGTATGTTTGCTAGCGTAGTTAGTACTGCATCGTCGGTCGTGGCCTGATTTTTCATTACATTTTCCGGGACTTCCTCCAACATACCGTCATAGAGGTCTACGAAGTCATTTTCCCAATTGCTACAGTTGAGCTACGTCGGAAAGATACATGGCTGTCTTTCTTTTGACGAAGCTCCACTTGAGTGAGCGGCGTAAGTTTTTGCTTACTCCATACAGCTGTCCTCCACTTGCACGCTCTTTCGTTGACTTGCTGACTGCTGAAATCCAGTGTAAATCGTGAACTTTTCAAAGTAGCCTATGCTATTTTCCTCCACAAAAGTCTCGGCTACCATAAATATATCGTGCGCTTGAACATACTCGAATAATTTGCTGAACAATTTTTTATTTGCCAGGCCAGTTATATTATATGCTAATAATGATAACTTAAAGCTATTATTATCGATTATTACTGTATGATTATCTACGATAGAGTTATTAAAATTACTTATATTTAAATCTGCGTTGCTTGGATGACTATTAATATGGTTATTTCTGTAATGCGTTTTTTTATAAGTTTTTTGGGCTAATTTTTGCTATTAGTGAATCTGGAGATTCATCGAGTTTGCTGGCCATGTCGTTGCCGTATACAAGCGCTATCATCTCTCTTGCTCCTGCTTGATCGCCAACAAGCACGTCCTGTTGATTCCAGTGCAGCCATTTGTCCGCCAGTTTTATCCTGTTATCTCGGACCAAGATTTTGTGAGCTTTACTGCGGCCCAGTATGTCTTATTTTAGTTGGAGTATCGCTGTTTTTCTTATTTGCCCTTTTGTCGATAGGTTCCTTTCAACCGCGATATCCGTTCCCGCAAGGTATCTCGTGCTTTTTAGTATCACATGGATCATATTGTCGTCTTTTAGATCTGCTATAAGAGTTATCTTTCGCTGATCCCCGTAGAGCCTGCGATGTGCGCTTCTATTTTCAGTTTGTTTTTACAGAGGCTCCGTGCTGCAGAATTAGCCACTTCCAATCCTTTAAATATTAGGCTTTTTCTTTTCTGTTGAATTTCTATCATCGTTATGTTGGCCGCCATTTTCTTATTTTCCTGCTCTAGTGTCGCAATTCTCTGCCTCAGCTCTACATTTTCTGTTTTTAATTCCGTTATATTGTTGTTTAGTTGCTCCATATGTGTCGTTATCTGCTCTATACGAGTATCATTATATATTTTGTCATCCATCGTCGTCGCCACAGTACTCTGCATCAACCCCATTAACTCATTTACTGAAAGCAGAGAATATATATACTAAGAATGCGCATCTCATACAAACGGCATGCTAAATTGAAATGACAAAATCCGGCATCGGCGGGCAGCGTGTGTTGGAAGGCAAACTGCTATAATTTTCCATAATTCACAGTGGCCAGAGAATATATGCATATTTTCTGCTCTTTATGTTTGTGTTTCTTTCCTTTGCTATGCATGTGCTGCTCGCTCTCATGCTTTGATGACAATTGCTTGGCTTTATTTTGATCTTAGTTTTATTTTTTTTATGTATGCGCTTTTGATGTGATTTCAATTGATATTGTTTCCCTTTCTGCCATTCATATGCTCCTCGCACTAACGCCTAGTGTGAAATTTGTCTATTTTAGGGTAGATTTTTGATATTTGATAAGTAACGAATTAATGGTCAAATGTCAAAGATATTTTTTTTCCGAATTTTTGCAAGTAATTAATTTCTAACAATTGCGCATGTTTCTATTATTGCACTATATTTTTTAATTACAAATTAATAATTATTAATCAATTGGAAATTAATACAAATTATGTAAAAATTGTTACATTTCCATATTTATCCATTCATTCTATTATTATTATTATTAAATGCAGACACTTGTCAAAGATCAAAATAAATAGTCCACCAAATATTCATATTTGGCGTAGCCGGCTTAAATTGTCTTCATTTCATATTTTGCGCACTCCACTACAATCTGAGCGAACTGGTGTTTCGATTGATCGCTAGTTCAATTGAATGCATGTCAAATTTTTGTTCCGAATGAACTGAATAATTGCATCATATTTAAATAAATATATTTTGCACACCCTTATTTTCACAAAAAATGCATGATTAGCGCAATTTTATTCTAATTGGCTTTGACTTTTTTCATTCACAAAGTCAAAGTGTTAAGAAGCAGCTCTGAGAATTTAAATGCCTGTAACAATGAAGAAGAAGAGCTAATATTTCAGAAAAAGCGAGAAAAATGAACTACAGTCGAAACTCGATAATCCGACTACTCGCTGATCCGAAAATACAGTAATTCGCAGGGTTATTTTCATGCATCGGCTACACTGTAATCCGAATTAATTGCAATTCTTTAATTCGAATTACATGTTTTCCTTATGTCTTCCAGTTAAAAAGTAAAGAATTTAAATATTTATATGTTTATATACAACTTGTAAATTAATTATTATATTTTCATTGACCCTTATGATTTTCTTTAATAAAGTTGCATATATTAAAACAATCCAGTAATTCGAAAGATTGTATAGTCCGAATTGGGCCAGCAATCATTTTTAAATTAGCGAGTTTCGACTGTAGTTTTACAAATGAAACTTCTAAAAAATGTCAATCGCCACAAAAAATGCTTTGTATATGGAGACAATCACCACACACATACCCAAACATGACAACTTCCGAAAAAGAAACAAGCGCAACAACAAATCAAAGCATTCGACTAGCACAACAACTACAATCGAAACAAAAAATGAGTATACCATAAACAGTATAGCAAAAAAGCTATAAAAAAATTTAT
>JBAMBQ010001761.1:0-13099 GCA_037044495.1 Stegana nigrithorax | reverse complement strand
GGACCACTTCTGTGGAACATAATGTACGATGGGGTTCTAAGGTTGGAAATGCCAAACGGCGTGACGATCCTAGGATTTGCTGACGATCTTGCCATAGTAGCGGTCGCCAAGGAACTGGCCGAGGCGGAAGGGATATGCAACGTGGCTATACAGCGAGTGCGCAGCTGACTGTGTGGAGCAGGACTACAGTTAGCGGAACAAAAAACTGAGGCTCTATTGATTTCCAGCAGAAAAAAAGTGGAAACGGCCAAAGTTACGGTGGGCGGCTCTACGATCGTCTCATCCCGCACTATAAAATATCTAGGTATCACACTGGATACGAGGCTGTGCTTCAAAAAGCATCTAACATACGCCAATAACAAAGCAGCAGAGGCGTGCAGAGCACTGTCGCGCATTATGCTCAACACGAGGGGGCCCAGGCAAGGCAGGAGACTGCTCCTACATAGCGTGACGAAGTCCATAATAATGTACGGAGCCCAAATTTGGGCCAATGCCATGAGGACCAAATCATATAGACGTTCCTTGGAGTCGACGTATCGCCTATGTGCCATAAGAGTGTGCTGCGCTTTCCGGACCATTTCTGACGATGCACCACAACTGATGCAGAGTTGCGGGGCGAAAGCCTCAACCAGTGGCAAACGCGTTGGGATCTCTCTGCAAAAGGTCGCTGGACACAAAGGCTGATCCCATGTATCGCACAATGGATTAGCAGGCCATCACGGCGAGGTGACCCTTTCCCCTAACACAGCTGCTCAGCGCCCATGGGTGCTTCAGAGCATACCTGCATCGGTTCGGACATGACGAATCCCCCATGTGCCCGACGTGCGGCGACGGAGTTATAGAAGACGCGGAGCATTGCGCCTTCCTATGCCCTACGATTCGCCGCCGCAAGAAGGCAACTGCGCTTGGCTCTTGGCGAGGACTTCAACCCGGAAAACATAGTGGGGCTGATGTTAGAATCCACGCAAAACTGGGACGCAGGCTGTGGCTTTGCAGCCCACATTATGACGTCTCTGCGCGCTGCGGACTCCATGCGCAGATCTTAGCGGTTTAGCCACCCCGCGAATCAATGCCTAGCGGCGGTCCCGCGGGTAGTGGTTACTCTTTTCCCTCCTTCCTTGATTGTTATTTGTTATCTATTCTATTGAAATAAAAAAAAAAAAAAAACAGTCGTCCAGATCTGTTCATCACCTTCACTTGCAATCCGAAATGGATATAAATTGTTCAACTGCTTCTCCCCGGACAAACATCAAGTGATCGCCACGACATCACAGCATGTGTTTTCAAACCAAGAAATAGTAATGTGCCACACCCATATAAGCACACTATTAAAGTGAAACTGCTGTACAAAATGTTAGGAATGAAGTTTTATTTACTATGTATAATGTATATGAAGTAGGAAAGAAAAAAAGAAATTTACTAATGCACTCTATTGTCACCGGTGTATAGTAGTACAACATCGGCAATAATAATTACAGAAATCGTTACTAATAAACATAGTAGTGGTCACTCATATTACTGGCGTACTGACACAATGTGCTCAACAACAGCAACATTCATATACAAATGTTCTCTGTTTTCTGGTGTTTCCATCCTTGTATGCAAAAGCAATGCAAAGCAAAGAGCTTTCTATAGCAATAAAATAAAAAAATGTGTTCTATAGAATAACTAATATGTTGTACAGGACAGTCTCGATAGTAGAATTTTTTAAAATAATACCGTTTTCACATATAAGTGAGGTAAAAATGTTGCAGGCTTTACTGTTCATTTCAAAGACTCATAACACCCATACATGTTTAATATGTATAATGCATATAAAGTAAGAAAGGAACAAAGCAACTCACTATTTCACTCTATTGTTACCGTTGCAGAGTAGTGCAACATCTTCAATAAAAATTATAGAAATCATTACTAATAAACGTATTAGTGGTCACTTATATTACTGGCGTACTGCCACAATGTGCACAACAACAACAACATTCATATAAAATGTGTCTCGAAATATTTTAATGTTTCCACCCTTATTAGCAGCAGCTAAGCAAGGCATCGATCTATGAGTATTACACAGAAATAAGTGTGTATACGTGAGCCACATGAAATGTTATCTGAGCGAAATACACACAAATACACAAATAAATTTTATAATCGCTCACGAATCCGTACAATCAGTAAAGCATTTTTTATCTCTCTTTTATTCACGCGTACGCAAACATTCTCTACGCTGCAGAAGACCACGTACAAGACAAAGCACATTGTTTTGTGCGTCTCCCCACTTCGTCTCTGAAGCATCTAGCGTTTGAATTCTGTTACCTTTTTTTTTGGACTTACACCTCGCTAAAAAAAATTCACTTAAAAAATCGGGTCGCTTATGAACTACATTGTAAAACATCACGTCTTTAGGGAGGTTCGATGCTGGATGTATGCGATTAAATGGCAAAAACGAGGCTTACCGCATGCACACATTCTTATATGGTTAGTCGAAAGAATTCGACCAGACGAAAATGATGATATTATATTTGCAGAGATTCCGTATTGCGAAACCGATCCAGACCTGCATTATGCTGTAATTACGAACATGATTCACGAACCGTGCGGCGTAATCAACCCTCAATCACCGTTCACTGTCGACGGCAAATGTTCGAAGCATTATCCACGAAATTTTACGGCGGAGACCATCACTGGCAACGATGGTTATCCACTGTATCGACATTGATCACCCAATGATAGCGGTAGAACTCTCACAAAGAAAGTGAAACAAAACGATGTCGTAGTCGACAACACTTGGATTGTTCCATATTCGCCACTTCTTTCCAAAACATTTAAGGCACATTGCAACGTAGATTATTGCAATTCAGTCAAGTCCATCAAATACATCTGGGAATATGTTACGAAAGGCAGTGATATGGCGGTTTTTGGCGTTCAAGCTTCAAATACCAACGATGACCAGACTTTGCGTTTGATCGAATGCATGTGTTACCAGGTATCACTGTTGAACCACAAACAAAAAGAAGTGTACGATACATTAATGAAGACAATTTATAATGGAAATGGTGGCTTATTTTTACTCGATGCGCCCGGTGGAACTTGGAAGACCATCCTCATGTCATTGATTTTAGCCACTGTTCGTGCGAGATCATATATTGCTGTAGCAGTTGCTTTGTCTGCGATAGCAGCCATGTTGCTAGAAGGCTATCGAACGGGTCATTCAGCGTTAAAATTACCATTAAACACATGAAACGACTGAAACACCCACATGCAACATTGCGAAAAACTCAGCAATGGCCAAAGTGTTGGTACCAAGTAAAATCATCATATGGGATGAATGCACAATGGCGCATAAACGCGCATTGGAAGCACTCAATCAAACTATGAAAGATCTATGCAATGACTCAAGATGTTTTGGAGGTGCAATGATTCTGCTGTCTGGCGATTGCCGGCAAACATTACCAGACATTCCAAAATCGACCGCTGCCGATTAAATAAGCGCTTGCCTAACATCGTCGACTATGTGAAAAAACTTCAGTTGACGACAAACATGCGAGCTGCATTGCTAAACGATGCATTCACCGAAGATTTCTCCACGCAATTGCTAAATATTGGTAATGGCCGTGTTCCTGTCGACGAATCGAACAATTTGATTTCGTTTCCGCCCAATTTTTGCAATTTCGTATCAACGAAAGACGAGGTCATAAACATAGTGTTCCCCAATATAACAGTTAACCATAACAATCCAAATTGGTTGAGTGAACGATTCAATTCTCGCAGCAAAGAACTAAGATGTGCATGAGTTAAACTTCACTATTCAAAATAAAATCGTTGGTCCACTGCATTCCTTTACATCTATCGACACGTAGTAAACGAAGACGAAGTAACCAACTATCCAACTAAATTTTTAAATTTATTGAATCTGCCTGGCTGACCACCGCACAATTTACATCTGAAAATTGGCTCAGTAGTCATCATGCTTAGAAATCTGAATCAATCAAAACTATGAAACGGAACGCGCTTATTGGTGACAAATCTCATGGCCAATGTGATCCACGCAACGATACTCAAAGAAAAGTTCGAAGGTGAGAAAGTTCTCATTACGAGAATTCCTATAATCCCAACCATTCGCCATTCGAGTTTAAACGACTACAATTTCCGATTCGTCTTGCTTTCGCCATGACGATCAACAAATCACAAAGTCAATCATTGAGTGTTTGTGGACTGAATCTCGAAAATAAATGCTTCTCTCACGGTCAATTGTATGTAGCATGTTCACGTGCCGGCAAACCATCCGCTTTGTTTGTTCTCGCACCTGACAACAAAACGAAAAATGTCGTATGTCACAAGGTGTTTCAATAAATACAGAAACTGAATTAAATTCATCTAACATTTTTTTATTCTGAGCCTGTACGAAGCTCGCCGGGTTTACAATATCTTCTAAATAATAATTAAATTAATATATTTCTTTTTTTTTTTTTTTTTTTATTTAGAATCTGTCTTCTGCAAGACAATATAAAACAATAATAGATTAATATTAGACTATAGCTTATAGTAAGGATATATACATTTTTACATTACATTACATTACATACATTATATACATTGATATATACAACTAAGAACCGGGATTTATATCTACAGTGATAGGGTTAAAAATGAGAATGATTTTAGTCGTCAAAGCGGAAGGGCAAGTCGAAGGGCTGGGATCTTTTGAGCCTGCGACGCTGCAAGCTGTTGTCCAATAGTTGTACCGCCAGCACATTGTCATGGTTTTCAAGCCGGTCCAGGTGTCTTCTGCTGTATTCGGCGATGGTTTCCCGAACGGTGGCCATCTTAAGGTCACGGTGGAGCACTTCATTTCGGACATAGAATGGCGCATCTACTATTGTGCGTAGGACTTTGGATTGGAACGCCTGGATGACCCTGATGTTGGAGTCTGCCGCGGTGCCCCAAAGCTTAATGCCGTAGGTCCATATTGGTTTCAGAATTGCCTTGTACAATAATAGTTTATTGCGCAGGCTAAGGCGTGATTTTGGCCTGAGCAGCCAGTAAAGTCTTTTGAGCTTGATGTTAAGCTGTACCCGTTTTTTTCGTAAATGGGCACTCCAGGTTAACCTTCTGTCGATGGATTTGGCGCTACTATCTGTGGGGAGCGTCTGACTGTAGAGGTTTACTGGTGGAATACGATATTTCTGATTGCATCATTATGTGAAAAAAAGGGCAGTACAACGTCTGCCGGGTCAGCTAGTATTTTATATATGTATGTGGATTTACTTTGAACATAATCTGATTCTGATTGATTGGTTTAAATAGTTAAAGTTTTAGGTCTTGGGTGATTATTTTGCTCTTGCAGGTTGCTTTCTTAACAATCACTAATTAACTAACTAACCAATTCAATCTCAAACTCAATTGCACAAAGCAGAGTCATATAAAAAGTTGCAATAATTAAGCATCGAAATGTCATTTCAGTTTCATCCACATGGACAAAACAATTATTATTCCAGAGTTTCTTTCGTTAATTTCGTGATTGTCACACACCCACTTGACCACGATTAATTAGAATTTGATGATTTACACAAAATTTATCTTATTGTGCAGCTGTGCTCATGCACTCATCCGAACATTGGTCGGCTGGTTTGACTTTGATGCTGCATTATGAGTTATAATTGCTTATTAGTCATGAGTTGATGAAAGACAGGATTAACCCGTTTCTGACTTGGCCAGGCAATCTGCTAAAGTACCAAATAATCAACGTCCGGTTGATTGTAGATTCACTGGCTCATTTGTTCGTATGCTGTTTTGTTTGATTGTTTGTTTATTTGTTTGCTTGTCTTTTTGCCACTTGCTGTTATTGGTAACTTGTGCGCGGTCGAATGTGTTGACGATATATTAACTGTTGCGAGTGACAGCGACAATAAAGTCAACAATTGCAGTAAGGCAGTAAGGTAGTAAGGCAGTCCACCCAATTGGCAGCAGGCGTTATGGCATGGATAACGTTTTGCAGCAGCTTGTTAAAGGCAATTGAATTTTTAATTGTGTGGAAACTGATTCCTTGCGCGTGGATGTCGTTGTCGCACTGGTTTTTTCTCAGACTGTTGCTATGCAAGTGAATAAGAGATGAACAAGAAAGTAGACATGTACACATCTATTACATGTATGCATGTGTGTGTGCACACCATTGCATGTTGCACCCAAACACGTACATATGTAAGCATATACAATATTTCACATAAGCCATGTGTAATGCAATACAAGTTTTCTTATTTAATTAAATGTTGTATAATAGCTTAATTACGGCTTATAACGCTGTAACAAAAGCACAAACAAAACAAAACAACATGTATATACTCATATATACAACAAATAAAACTACAACAACAATGTGTTCTATTTTGTACGATTCAAGGCGAGCTTATTTTTCTTTTTTATGATGTTGGCGTTATTATTTTTTTTTTTTTGTTTTTGCCGTTGGTAATTCGTTTTCCCCCTTTGTTTTTGTTTTAAGATTGTTTTAATATTGTTCTTGTTTTGCTGAAAAGCGGAAGTTAAAGTAAACATTAAGTAGTTTCACTTTGCACTCTTTTTAGCGCATAAGTAGCAACAACAATTGAGGTTAAGTGATTGTTGAGCTTACGTACGACGTAACGCAACGTACCATAAGTGGTGCTCGTTAGCTTTCGACTTCTTACTGATACGCTTGCTTACTTACTCACTCACTCACCCCTCACCGACTTGCTTGCTGATACGACTGACAGTGCATCAGTCAGTCAGTCAGTTAGTAAGTAAGTCTGTTAGTCAACCAGCCAGTTAGTCAGTCAGCCATTGAGTGCGCATGTGAACGAGACCGCAGTCGCAGAAATAAATAAATACGATTACATACATACATACATACATACTTATATATTCACATATACACATATGTTTATAAATACACATACATGTGTGAGAGTAAGACAAACGGCTGGCATTATGTGTAAGCACACGGTGCCACTTAAGGGTTAAATACACACAACTTTTTTTTATATTTATATGCAAAAAGAAGAAGCATACACACATACATACCCAACGTGAAAGAGGAAAAAAATTCAAAATTGAGGCTAAGCAGTTGCTTCTTTGAACTCATATGCATAGCACTCTTTTATGCATAGGAGCTTTACTCTTCACGCACATCGCTGCCAGTCACCTTGGCGCTTCTTCTTTAATAAGCGATGAACTTGAAAATGCTGCTTATAACTTTTAATGTGCATCTATTGAATTTTTATATGGGGGATGCCTCTTTCCTTATCTTCTACATTTTGTTTTTTTTACCTTTCCTTTTGTATTAAGAAGTTGCTTATTATGCAACCGAATTTCAAGTTTTAAGCATATGCATTAAAATAGCCCAAAAAAATAAATAAATAAATAAATAAAAGGGGAAATGATACAAGTACGATGTTAATTGAACGTAATTTAATTTTTTACCAATTAAATGTCAAACAAATGAATTCGTATTGCATTGCGGCAAGGCGTGGCAAGATGCGGCAAGGCCAATGTGCAATTATCGCGCTTTTTATATCGTTTTCGAAACGTTTCCGCTCGTTGCGACAGTAGCTGTTGCTATTTAATTAATTAGCAAATTTCAGCAGTACAAAACGAAACAACAATTCCAATGGTATGTAAATGAATTTAATGCGCATCAGTCTGTCTCTTTGCCATCCATGCGCCATGAGCCATGTGCCGTGCGCCGTTTCCCGTTCGCCGTGTACTTGGTAAAGGAGTGCTTCGATGATTGAATAGTCTCCTGATGGGTGTTACAATGTGGCAGCATACATTTTCCCACAAAGGCTGAAAAACACACACACACTCTCACAGACACACCCGCACTCCGCAGACACTCGTGAATTCCATTCAATTCAATCATCATAAAAATGGAAAGCGGTGAATGATACGCATTGCTTTCTGCCAATGCAATAACAGCGGCAACGCCAACAGCAAACGTAACAACATGCTACAAGCTACAGCAACAATAAGAACAACAATTGCACGCGAGCATAATCAGACACATAAATTACTCAGACCATTTCGCAAACTGTCAATCTGTGTACTTTACTGCACATATTTTCTTAAGCGATTCATATACACTTTTTACACTTTTCTTGCTTCTTACTTACTTACTTATTTCATCAAGAGCAGCAAAGGCAGCAGAGATAAGTATTAAGGATAGCAACAGCGACAAGGACAGCAGCCAGTAGAGGCACGGTTCGACTCATCTTGATGCTCAACTATAATCACATCGTTTTATATCATATTTCATGATTCATCTTGAGCGAATGCGCGTCAGCTGCACAGGCGCGCTCGCGCAGGACATCCTTACTCGGCAGCATAGTTTAACATAGCGTGCGTGTTAAAGGATTCTTGTCTTGAGGTTTTCGTTTTACTTTTCTTATTCTTGGTTTCTTTTTTTAGCTTTTCTTTAAAGCAATTTTTATGACGGAATGTTTTCCGTTATGCTCTTGACTGACGCAGCTGTTTCTGTCGCGGATGTTATCGAGATTAATAGAAAAGTGTGGAAAAGCGCACTGAAGAAACAAAATTATATACAAGCAGCAACCGCATCAGAGTTTGCTAGCGTACCAAAAGGACATCATAAACGGTGCTTCATTTTGTCTATTTCATAATGTAAACGATGTAGGCGGGTACCCAGCATCGTTCGTTACGATGTCAGAGTAAGCGTAACTTTGCTTTATGTGAGTGAGGGAAATGAATGCAGAAGAAAGCATTTGTCTGCAAGGCAAGAAATAATGAAGTCCACAAAAACCGTTATGTCCTCAAGGACGTGACCCAATTAAATCAGAGTAAATTAAAAAATAATTTTTCTAGCAAAACAATGCCATGCTACATATTCTTAAATTTCTGTTTAGTTTTTTCCACCAACATTTCTTCCTCTACTATTTTTTTTTCAGTCATATTTCAGACAAACATTAACTTGCGTCGTGGCGGGGCTGGTGCTGGTAAAGCAAATGCATAAGTTTCATAATATTAAACTGCGCGTAAAATTGTTAATGGTCCACAGAATAAAGAAAAAGAAAGAATTGCCAGCATAATTTTGCATAATTAATTTGAGCTGCATTTTTCTTGTTGCTCGGTAAAGGGTATATTAAAGTTGTGCAAATGTATGTGCAGACTCTCCGAATCCATAACGAGATTATTTTGGTTTTTCGATACAACCTGGACACGCCCAACTGTAGCCCTGCCTTTCTATTTCGATTGCGCGTTACAAATTTGTATGCTACGGTTATCTTTTGCCATTAATATTCTTCTTGCTGTGTTATTGTTCTTATACTTCAGATTGCTTTTGTTGTTTTAAGAACATCAATCGCAAATTGCAATGAAAATTAAGTGTAATAAAAAGTTTAAAGCAGTGAACTGTATATTTAACGAGTTGTAAACGTAAAAGGATTAAGCAATGAACAGGATAAGCCAAATACGTGCAGATGTGGAAAAATAATTGGCGTGCTTCATTCAAACCAAAACATTTCTTCCTTTTTGCTTCTTGCTTTATGCTTTTCGTTTAAACATATAAGTACAGTTAGATGACAATTATTTGTTGTTGCAGAGGCAAGTCAATTATGAGAAATCATGTCGGTAGCGACTGCCAGCCAAAAGGGTTTTTATTAGGAATTATTGCTTAGCTGACAGCCATGAAAAAGAACAACTTTGCATTAAACGTCGGCGGAAGCTAAGGAAACATGCTGCGAACGGTAAGCGGAAACATTTAAAAATATGTTAGTCAACACTTTCAGCAACTGTCGCAATGTTCAGCACTCTCTCTTCCTCCCTCTCTCATTCTCTATCTCTGGCTTTGTTTGTCTGTGTCTCTCTCACTGGAGTCGTCAGTGCGACAGTACTCAAGCCGATGTAGCACAAAAGCGATAAGTTGACTTTTTGAAATTGATATAGACTTTAATCTACCTGTGCGACTATCCGTCTCTATGCCTCTGTGGCTTATATCTTATCTTTATATATATCTTTCTGGCTCTTTGTGTGTCTATCTATCAGTCTGTCTGTCTGTCGGTTTATCTGTCAGTTGATCCGTCTGTCTAGACAGCCGCTGGTTTGAGTTACATAAAACATAGCTTACAATTTTGTTTGGTTTTGGTTTTGTTTTGGGCAATAGTCCAGCAATAAGAAATATTTTATATATAAAGCCAAAAGCTGACGTCAGCATCATATTGAATAAAAGCAGCAACAGTTATGAGTCTCAATCAATAGACGATTGTAGTCATGAAATGCTTTCGCAAGGCTTTGTGCTGCTATCTTTGCTTAGGCAGCACAAAAGGCAGATTTATGACGTCGACAAACTCGATCGGAAAGCAGGCTTTTCTGCTGTCTGTACACGGAAGCAAAGGCAAAACTCTCAACCGTCAGCCATATACAGTCAACCAAACATTTATTCGTATACCCTTGATGACAAACAAAAATGAGCAGTTCAGACCTTTGTGTTTTATGTTTTTGAAAATTTTTTTGTAGGGACTGTAAAATAAGTATATTCTCTATGTAATGAGTAAAGGAAATAAAACGTTATTCTACTCTGATTGGAAATATTCCAGACAAAACAGCAGAGCAGGCAAATTCACGCCAAATATTTGTTCGTACACACGTCGGTTATAATATTGTGACTGCACTGCGGCGTGTCTGTTTTAGCCCATTTCGTTGAATATGCAATGGCATTAGTTATTCTTAGCATTTGGCGTCGTTTCAATATCATAGTCAATTTGAATTTGGTTAGAGTTGGACAAAATGGGTCGAAGTGCTGATTTATCACTTGATATACGAAAATTTATAGTAAAAATGTACTTGGAAAACAGATCTCTTCGGGAAATTGTAAAAGTAATTGGTAGAGCGCACTCAACTGTTCAGAGCATTATCAACAATTATGTTAATAGTGGGGAATTGATACCAAAACATGCAAATGCTGGCAGGCACATCAAAAGACTCATTGAAGGCAGCCATAAGTCACGAATGGGAGAAAATCTCCGCTAATGAGACAGGTGTCCTCTAAGAAGTATGCGCCGTCGCTTGAAAGCTGTCAAATACAGATTTGCTTTTTTTTTACTATTTGATACATCCTGAAACCGATAAAGACGACATAAAACTCGAACTTAATGAATTAGGACACGAAGTAATTAATATTCATAATATCCAACACAAAGCAACTAAGGTGCCCCTACCGATATTTTTCATAGAACTTAAAACTAACAGAAATAATTCGGACATTTACAACATAACGCACATGCTGCAAACAAAAATCAAATTCGAGCCACCCCACCACAAAAGAAAAATCTCTCAATGTACAAACTGCCAAAAATATGGCCACACAAAAAACTTTTGTACTAGAGAGCCAATATGCGTCAAGTGTGCAGGCAAACACAAAACGATAGCATGCGAACTAAAATCAGACAACGGACAACCCAAATGCGCACTCTGCGGTGGTAACCACACTGCTAATTACAAAGGATGCGAAATCTATAAAACTCTTAAAATACAACGATTTCCCCAGCTTAGGGAGAAAAACACAAGAGCCAATGAACCGAGAAACAAAATTGAAATCACACCAATACAGCCAGGAATAAGCTATGCCCAAATAATCAAACAAAAGCAACATATCTCTCACCAGCCCATCCCCGCCACCGCACCAAAACGCACTACACCAATAATCAACGAAACAAAAATCATAGAAAAACCCCAAGAAAATAAACAAGAAATCAGCACACATTCCGATGACATACAAGACCTAAAAACTATAGTAAAAGACTTACAGGGTCCGGCACTCGAAGTGTAACCAATTGGAAAGCCCATAAATTCAGTTTGGAAAATTACTTTTATTCAATTCAAAGTACAAAATGTGTAAAAATAATACAAAATTCAGAATCAATTTACTTTTGCTCGATATGACCACCTTTTTCCTTGACTATGGCCTTGAGACGGTCCAAAAACGAATCGCAAGCTGCCCGAATGTGACTTGCAGGTATTTTGGCCCACTCGCGGACGATGGCTTTCTTTAGAGCCTCGAGACTGATGTATCTTTTAGTTCGAACCTTGCTCTCCAAAATGGCCCAAAGAGAATAATCCATTGGATTCGCGTCTGGTGAATTTGAGAGCCATTGTGTGGACGTTATGAAGTTCGAAACGTTGTTTTTCAGCCATTCTTGGTTCACTCGAGCTTTGTGATACGGTGCCGAGTCCTGTTGAAACGTCCATGGTCTGCCACCGAAATGTTTGTCTGCCCACGGCTTCAAAGCAACGTCCAGAATACTTTCTCGATAATATTTTGCATTTACCTTGACGCCAGGCTCGATGAAAACGATTGGAGAGCGCCCATCTGCGGTTACAGCGGCCCAAACCATTATCTGTGGTGGGTGCTGCCTCCTAGTGGCCAATCGATGACTTAAATTCTCGTATGAACGGTTGCTTAAGTAAACCCTATCGCTTTGAGAGTTTACGAATTGCTCAATTGGAAAAATTTTCTCGTCAGAAAACACAATATTCGGAAATTGACCGCTTTCGGCCAAGCGAAGCAACTCCTTTGCTCTCTCAAGTCTAACTTGTTGCTGCTTCGGTGTGAGATCATGTGCCTTTTGGATCTTGTAAGGCTTGACCTTGAGATCATTTTTCAGTATGCGGCGGATGCTACGGTCGGATACTTTCAGTTCTTTTGCCATTTGATTGGCACTTCGTCGGGGATTTCGCTCAAGTCGCTTCTTCACTTTTTGAACCATCTCACGGGACGTCGCAGTCTTTTGACGACCACCTCCATGACGTTTTGCGATGCTACCAGTATTATTGTAACGAGTTATAGTGCGGTAAACGAAAACTTTATTCACTTTGAGGTGTTTGAGCTCACGAACAATCGCTGGTTGTGATTTTCCAGCTAAATATAAAGCAATCACGCTGTTACGTTTGAAATCCATCACTGATTTTTTTTTTCGCGTTCACTTTTGGCAAAATGCTTTTGTACACTTGTAAACAATACTCCGAACTGTCATTCAGCAAATTTTTAGACAGCTGATGCCCGTGCGTCAGCTGTGCGAGCGGTCTGAAGTTGGTTACACTTCGAGTGCCGGACCCTGTA